>JAMKCH010081107.1:0-45927 GCA_023653785.1 Ophioderma brevispina | reverse complement strand
TATAATTGTGACTTTGCATGCTGTCATTTTGGAGTCTTCGCTGTGAGGACATATCATCGTTGAACGGCAACACTTCTTGTGGAGATTAATGGACATTCTTGTTTACAATTAAGTATACATGTAATCTTAAATATTGAGTGTAATTTTATGTAAAGTTGTTTTGGACATACCAAATTCTTGAACCAATTACAAATCATTAAAATCTGTTATATAAAATTCAGATCATTTGTGCACAAGGCTCGTTTATTAGTGTTTGAAAGGTATTTCTGACCTTAGACGCCTAAGAGACGTCATAACAATATAATGTGACAACGCATGCAAAAAGGCAAGCGCCTCGCCTATGTTTCTTGATATCTTGTATGGGGCAAAGCCCCTGTGTCCTGATATCTTGTTGGAGGTGAGGGCTTAGCCTTCAATAAATAATAAAAAGTGACAATGAATATTATGTGACAATGCATGCGAAAGGCAGGCACCTCACTGTAGTGCTCGGCGTCTTGTTGGAGGTGAGGGCTTAGCCTTCAATAAATAATAACAAGTGACAATAAATATAATGTGACAACGCATGCAAAAAGGCAAGCGCCTCGCCTATGTTTCTTGATATATTTTAGGGGGCAAAGCCCCTGTGTCCTGATATTTTGTGGGAGGTGAGGGCTTAGCCTTCAGTAAATAACATCAAGTGACAATAAATATAATGTGACAACGCATGCAAAAAGGCAAGCGCCTCGCCTATGTTTCTTGATATCTTGTAGGGGGCAAAGCCCCTGTGTCGTGATATCTTGTTGGAGGTGAGGGCTTAGCCTTTAATAAATATAATGTGACATGAGCATCATATGGAGTTGAGTAACCATGGGACGATGAACATCAGGTGGCGACGAATACTGTGTGGCGACGAATGTCACGAAGAAGCAATGTTGTCTGTGTTGGAACCCACTGGTGTCTCCTTTTAAATGTTATTATATACTATGAGGTGTAAAGTAATTATCAAACTATGTGTGTAAATACAAACATATGCACCCCAGGTGTCATATGGTATGTATTTACGATTGCCGGCAAGTGCCTAGAGGGGGGAACCTCTACCCAAAAAGTGCTTTCCTATTGTGTTGTGTAAGATATCAAAACTCCATGTGTGTAAATACAAACATATGCGCCCCAGGTGTCATATGGTATTTATTTACGATTGCCGGCCAGTGCCTAGAGGGGGGAACCTCTGCCCAAAAAGTGCTTTCCTATTGTGTTGTGTAAGATATCAAAACTCCATGTGCTTAAATACAAACATATGCGCCCCAGGTGTCATATGGTATGTATTTACGATTGCCGGCCAGTGCCTAGAGGGGGAACATCTGCCCAAAAAGTGTTTTTTGCCATTGTGTTATTATATTTAGAATTATCGAAATTCCCATGTGTGTAAATGCAAACATATGCACACTAGGTGTCATATGGTATGTATTTGCGATTGCCCGGCAGTTGCCTGGGGGGGGGGGGGGCTGGCCAAATTTTTAATCTGAGTATTAAGGGATATTTTTGGAGAGTGTCCATAAGCACTGTTTTTGCCTAGATTGTGTATGAAGAGGTTCTAGGCCCATGCATACATTAGTTTTTTTTATATAAATGATGAGCGAGGAACAGAATAGCGTAGTTAAGACAATTTGAGAACTTGTAACTTGCATTAGGACCCTGTACACCAACAGGTACCCTACCAAGCATCCTGTACATTACCAAGCTGTCAACTGTATGTGACGTAGTTGATAATAAATCTAGAATTGTGAGCTATATATATGACCGAGTTCGTGTGTCGTTTTCACCGGAAGAAGCATAGGTTCTGTCCCCTATAACTTACCCATGCCAACCGGTCCATAGACGGAGGTTGCGACACAATCAATATGATTAAAATTATATCAAAGCAGTGTTATATTACAAATTCAGATTATTTGTGCACGAGGCTCATTTGTTCTTGCTTTCTGACCTTGACGTCCACGAGACATCGTAACAGAAAGTGGGGGCTCGTCATTGGGAATTGTATTGAGTTAAATTCGAGCCTTATTCAGAATTTACACCTTAAAAGTGTGATGATAATATTTTAGACATTGTGCACATTTTGGCATACAAAAGTTTGTGTGTTTTACATGAAGTACTTTGTAGTTTGGTTCAAGTTAATATTTTGTTGTACAGTACAGTCGCAATAGAGTTTAAAGCAATAACAGCACAATTTTTGAATAGCGCCCCCAATTTTCAAAATTTGATATTTTTGCACAGTTATGTTGGTAATTGTCTAGGATACTACTCCTGGGAACGAGAATACTAAAAATGCGTATTTGTCATAAAATAAGCGATTTTGAAATTAGAATTGGGATCCCAAAATGTACTTAACTGCAGAGCTGGAAATGCTAAGTTTATGTCCGTCTATGATGAAATAGTGCCACTTCAAGAAAAATGACCTCTAACTTGACTTGCCTACACCAACTAACAAATAATGGATGAGCGTAGACACATACATGGCGCTATTTCCCGGCTATTTCATATTGGTAGGCCGTTTCCAGCAGCTGTTGAATTATTATCGGAGATCTCCGATATTAATTATTCTAATTACAAAATTCCTTCGTTTGCGACACAAACATTTTCGAGCTTAACCATTCACAGGTATAGTTTACTAGCCAGTTACCAATGCGACTGTGTAAAAATCTTAAAATTTTTTGAAAAATTGGGGGCGCTCTTAAAAAAATGTGCTATTGTTTCATGCCCCAAGAATTAGCAATGATTTATTTCACTTTGAGTAAGATTAAGTTTTGAATAAGCACATAAAATATAAATTAATCTAAGCAACATAATATAGAAATATACCTGGTGTGTGTGCATAACTGGTGTGTGTGAAGCAAATAACAGAAAACAGAAAAGCGGAGAAACGTCTAGAAGGTACATGAACTTTAGTGATTTCATTAGAAAGCACGGGAATGTTCTGGAAATTGCCCGGACCGAAGTGAGTAGACCATTTGCGCGATCCCCGAAATGCATCTCGTATTGTGCCCATTTCCATCCGGGAACTTGTACCAGAGGTCATGTTTACAAAAAAAAATTGTTGTTCGTTCGCGTCGCCGAACAGTGCCTAAAATACAATACAAAGTAGCTTTTCACGTGAAGTTAATCTTACAAAATGTAGAAGAATATCTAAGGAACAAAAAACAATCGAGGCACTGCTGTTGAAATTCACGACAAAATGTGATATTTTCGATCGTAACTGAGCCCTACTTGTCACCTGCCGGACGATTACACAACTATATAGAGTATGGGGCATGTCCTTCTATGCTGTTGTTTTGTTGTCTCCATCGGGGGCTAGGGGAAAACCAAGTGTAAATTCATAATAATTTATTAAAATCATATAACCGTCTGTTCCCACAAATAAAACTGGCACATTTTCTTGAAAAAGAATAAAATGTCACTTCAATTTCATTCCTCCAATATCAGTGACCAATGGATACACATAGACTTCAGCAAACAATGGAGTTAAAGATATTCAATCACCGGCCCGGTATGTGGTGTAGAAAAACACTTCGGATTCCCTTTAATCTGGGAGTGCAGGACCATTGTTATTTTGTCGCGCAGCTGAATAGATTTCAGCTGTTACCGCTCTCCAATTTAGACTGAGTACTTTTTCAGGACAAAATATTTATCCTCATTCACAAATAAATAAATATTGAGCTTCTATAGTGCGTGTTCAATTAACTTTGGCCATATTTGTCATCATTTATTAGAAAAGGAAGAAACATGAACAAACATCACGAGAGAATGTTGCTGGGCAAGCTTTGACCTAACAACTTTGTGCAGAACCAAAATCCGTAACTTATTGCTTAACTTCCTTTCTATTCAATTTACCGCGTTTTCAGAAGAAAATTTAGTGTCAACGACCTATATTATAATGTACACTGGTTAGTTATTGTGAGATAGGACGGGTATTTGTCACTCAACCCGAATCGTGTAGGTGGTAACACCTGGCTATAACAATGGCCCCACATACCGGGCCCATTGTAATATCTTTAGCTCATGGTTTGCTGAAGTCTATACATATCCATTGGTCTCTGATATTGGGGAAAAGAAATTGAGGTGACATTTTATTTATTTTAAGAAAATGTGCCAGTTTTATGTGCGGGAACAGACAGTTATGTGATTGTAATAATTTATTATGAATTTACACCTGGTTTTCCCTTAGCCCCTCGATGGGGACAACAGAATTTGTTATACAGTTGGTTATTTGGTCCACGCCCCATAGTCTAATAGTGCAACGTCACAGATAGGTGAAGTTTTCTGGTATTCTCATTACGCTCTTAACCGTATGTTTTTAGCTTACTTGAGGCTGGTACAAGTTCCCGGATGGAAATGGGCACAATACGAGATGCATTTCGGGGATCGTGCAAATGGTCTATTGACTAGACCAGGTTTCACTGATGAACTATAGGCGGCGCCCTACTGTATGTACAGACAGATGCATGGGGTGATGGACGTGAACGTTCTAGTGAGTTCAAGACTCATGATGTAATGTACTAAATTTTATAGTACATGACAGTATATACTGTGCTGGACCCTTCTAGAATTGTTTGAGAGGCTATATAAAGCAATTGAGGGAAAAGTTGCAGGCAGAGTATCATGACATCATTCTCCAAGTATAGTGACATCCAAGTTGATAGTGACAGTGACAGTAAACACTATCTTCCGTAGTGGATGTTGTCATAGTTGTCTCAGCTCTAATAGTAGTCGTCCGACTGTATAGCCGTCTTCGGTTTTATATTTCGTGGCCTCTGAGTTATCCAAGGATAAACAAGCTACAGCACTTTTGGACTTTGTTTAGTCGACCTCCGAGCTTCGGGAGTCATTAGGAGCTGGGTTTCTTCTGTAAGGACAAGTCGTCCGTGGACACGTCCCACTATTGGAAATTGAAGAGTTTGCGTTTCAAAAGGAATTAGAAATAGAATTGAAAATAAAATGGAAATGGAACAAAAACAGAAAGAAATGGAAAAGGAAAAGGAAATGCAAAAAGCAATGCAACAAATGAAATGGAAATGCAACAAATAAAAAAGAAAAAGAGAATTAAACAAACAGGCTAGCTCATCAGACTCTTCCAAGAAAAATATTCACCTGGTTCCAAAATTTCAAGAGCATGAAGTAGACAAGTACTTCTTACACTTTGAGAAAATTGCCAATACAGTAGCTTTGAAATGGCCCAAAGAATCTTGGCCCTTGTTGCTACAGTCAGTGGTTATTGGTAAAGCCCGAGAAATATATAGGCCATGTCACTAGACAGATGTAGTGATTATCAAGAAGTTAAGCAGGCAGTGCTCAAAAAGCGCACATGTTTTTAAAACACTTGTTTAACTACTTATTGTTTTCCGGGAAAAGATAAGAACTTCTTCATCCTTGTCTACATTTTCAGCTAATTAGTTAAAAATTCCAAAACATAAATTGTATATGTACATATCCCGTCTGAATCTATCCGATAGGAAACGATGGTATCCTTCGATCTCAACACCTATAGATGATTCTATCGCTCCTTTATACCAACTACTACCACCCGCTGCTTCTAGCTCGGTTGGCAAGAGCGCCGTGCTATAATACGGAGGTTTCCGGTTCTAGTTCGGCAAACGCACGACCACAGGGTACAACACGCCCAACCTAGTGATTTTTCTGCTATTTTTTACTTGACACACATTTTTTTTTAATTTCTATAACTTCAGAGACCAAGCTTTTTTCAAAATATGAATTTCCCAACAAAAAAATTTACACACCCCCCGGTATTTAGCTACCCCCTACATAAAGTATATGAAACATTAACTTTGTTCTTATTTTTGATTGGCGTTTTTGTTTTCCCGTCCTAGAAGGGTGATTTTGGTATAACATGAAGGAATGTAATAACTTCATTTGCCATAACATAATTTATTTTTTTTTCTACGCAGGGTGTTTACATACCCATTTAAATAGCCATTTTTATCAAATCTGTGCGCGTACGCCCTCCTCATGTTCTTTTCTTTCTTGGGTAACTCAGGTTTAATGTCATACGCACTGGCATAGACGATCTGTGCCACTGATGTTTACACTGTGTGTACTGCATCTTCTAGCTCCAGTTCTGGCAATGCAATTGCAGCAAAACGATGATCCCTGGTATCCGTCTTTACAATCGTGGATTGCTTTAATGCATGATATTTTGTTGTTCAAGATTGTTGAGGCATATTATTTGCTACTTACATGCAGGCACATGTTGTTTCTGTTGTCACCTTGTTGATATTGTGAAACATTGAGGTTGGTGGCTTGCAAGCGATACTCCAGAATTTGACAGCATGAATACATTTGCCTACCTTGATAAGTTAAAACAAATTCGGGATATAGAAAAATAATTCTGATTAAAGTGCACCTATCATTTGTTTTCTTAATTGAAGTGGGCGGTAACTAGAGCCGGTGGGGGGGGGGGCCCTCTGATTTGGGGTTGGTTGGGATGCCAATGTGCGGCTGGGGACTCGAAACCCTCACCCAAGTGGCATTTTCTTCTCGCCTAAGGGGTCATTTGGTAGAAAGTACCAGTTAAGGATTTTGTTTAATTATTATAACCATTTTTTCAAATTATTGTGGCTTGTTATTTAATAACCACTGTTTTGAGGCAGTTTGGTGAAAGAGGACCCATGGCTATGGATGTCTTCTCATGAAAAAAAAACGGCCCACGTCTAAGGATTCTAATCCATATGGATAAATGCATTCAGGTAGACAAACAATTGCACTTAAAACAAGTATCAAAATTAATAACTAAAAACATTTATAAAAAATAAAGAAATAACAAAATGAAAATAAAGTAACAAAATAAAAAAAAGATGACAAAATAAGTAAGATAACTGGATGAAAATAAAACCACTAAAAATGAGGAAATTTTTGTCGAAATCAAAAATCTATCTCTAAAGTATGTTCACAATATAATAAACAAAGGAAAAAAAATAACAATATTAAAATACAATTTAATCCCCCATTTCGGCAGCGCCAGCAATGGTGGGGGTGGGGCAAAATTGTAACCTTGTTTTAAACCAGTTTGGGTCCAACGCACAACCCAAAAAACCGAATTTTTTTGCTGCCTCCCGCTCGGAAGTCTATTTTTGGCCTTTTTAGTTCTTTTTTATGGGGTTTTTTTAGGGGCCTTTTTGGAATGGAGGGGTGGGGGAATCTGCCCCTGCGGCCCCCCGGTTACTACGGGCCTGATGCCATATGAAACAAATAGGTATCGATTATTCTAAAATTCAGTAAAGTCGTGGCATGGTACTTGAATCTTTTCTGTTAGTCAAAATATAAAAAATTTTACTTTTTTGCTAAATAAAACGAAATTAAATAACGACGGCCGTAAGATATTAAAAAACCAACAAAATGCACCAAAATAATCAACTATCAAATAAAATGAAAATGAACGAAACCATAAATATAGCTTGAAATTAACAAATAAAAAAAAGGTTTAAATAATGATGATACTAAAAGGAAAAACAACCAAACAATGACAACTTTAAAAAAACCCAATATTGGTATAAACAAAACAAAAAATATACAAACAAATGTAATAAACTTCAAAAAAAAAAAATCAAAATTAAATCACAAATTAAAATTAAAAAAAAATTAATTGACAAATAAAAAGATAAAAATATTTTTTGTGGTTTGACATTTTTTTTTAAAATATTTCCCTGTGTGTTCATGTTTCATTTGTGAAGAATGCAACCTGAATTGGGTACGGAAAGGTAATAAAGTGTTTTGGAAGTGAGTTATTGGCAGACACTCGTCATTAAGTGTAAAGCCTGTTGATAAGGAGAACCTGGCGACTATGGGACGGGAACCTGTGGAGGGGACCCTTGGGTATTGTGAAGGACTCTGGGTATTGAGAAGAACCAAGGGGTAAGTCTGCAAAAGGACCCATTGATCGTAGGACTTGGCCTACTAAATGGAAAGGGTAACCTTTGATATTTTGGCATCGGTGTGATTTATGGGGAAATGTGCCTCGTGGTAGTTGGAAAGGGGACCTGGTTATGTGGAAAAGCCACCTGTGTTTTAGAGGAAAGGGTGAATCTGGGTTAACTTTGGAAGGGTGTTTCTGTTGTTACTTGTAATGGTTCTCCACGTTGAAGGGATCTTGGGTAGTTTTGAAATGGGACTGGTAGTTGTAAAGGGACTCTGTGGAAGTTAGAATCTTAGTTCCTTCCTTCTCAGTAAAGGGGACCCAGCAGGGGCGGGGCGCAGAGCATGGTGCAATTCACCCCAACATTTTAACTTCTGCCCACCCCCCCCCCCCCCAACCGGGCCAAAGTAAAACAATTAAAGATTTCTGGCAAAAAATAAGCGATATACCTGCTAAAAAACCACAGAATTTTGGCAAAATCTCAAGCGATTTTGTACTCAAAATGCTGATTTTTGCCCACCCCTCCAAATTCACTTGTCAACATCATTCACAATCCCTCCCAAAAATCTCTTTGCTTTCCCCCCAACAAGTCCTTGTACCGGGGGTAAAGAAACTGAGTTTCCCCCATGATAAGTGTCCGAATACCATATAGCAAAACTGTACGACTTATAGACAGGCGGCCATTTGGCTACCATCTACAATGAAGCATACCCACCTCAATGGGAACACAATAGTCAGATGGGTGGTAGGACTTCAGTCACACACACTGACACGGTAGTTATGACACGGCACGGACCCAGAAATATACCACACCACTGGCCAAAATATGCAACATTCATAAAACGAATTCATAATCACCACCCAACTAATTTCAAATTAAGACCATGGATGCTGTTTGACCACTCATACTATTGAAATCCCATGTAGTTTTTTCAGTACAGATTTTTTCCCAAAATCCGGGGGTGAAAAAACGTTTGAGATTCCTAATACAAGGAACAGCAACGATAACTTGTCGATTGCACTCCAGAAGGAATAACAGACACAGACCAAAGATTAGCTTTCAACGCCCACTTAATGGTTGTCCGGGTTATTGGTGTTTCCTTTTAAAATGTTTCATGGTAGAAACTCCGGTGTTTGTGTGGACCGAACGGATAAAGTCAATGGAAGACATGGTCTTCGAAAAAATCGAGAAATTCAGGACCCACGAAATGCAATTCGAAGATAAATCACGTGGTTTACGTAAATTCACGTCTAACTACGCGTTCACATTGCATGACCAACACCCCAATGCCAACGTGCGATTTAAAAAGGGTTTTTCAGTTAATCACGTGACATCTTTCTTTTCTGTGCCATTTAAATTTCCCCCGATCGGCCACGGTATGACGTGCTCCCATCTTTTTATTGACATTATCTCCTTTCCGGTCCATACAACCAACCATTTGCGCCCTAACATGTATAGTAGACCCTGACAATCTTAAATTCATTAAGCGACTATTTGGCATCCATTTTTGAGTTTCTTTCTTCTTGCCCTCATTCATTCTGTAGTACAATCGGCACGTTATCATTAGCCCTCCTTTAACCCGCCATATTAGGGATCATGAGAACAAATTACAACACTTTTGTCGCACTACTTGATTCTGGAAACAGCATGTATGAAACTCCTCCTGGACAATAATTACGTAATGTGTAGTCAAGACTCCTGGTCAATATTATCAATTTGAAATATAATTACGTTGCGTGCTGTTGCAATTTTTGGCCAGTGTTTGTGTTGCATTAGTAGCAATTTAATAAACTTTGGTCACCATGCTTGAGGGCCTGGTCCCTGTCTATCTCCCCATGGCCCTTAGGGGTGGGTGACAAAACTTAGTAATGCTGCAGATCACGTGTGATAAGGGTCAGTGCGACCGCCTACATGCTAACTATTCCTAGAAACAAAATAAATTTTGCTTTTGCTGTGGACAAAGAGTTTTTTAACCAAGAAAATGTTGTAAGGAAACAAATCCCACCCTTTATATCTTAAACATGACTTAGCTTATTTTGTTAGTATTGGATGACCGTGGACGTGTAGATTGAAAATTTGTGAGCTGAAATATTAACAACGCTATAACTGCATTTGGTCATTTTGAGATACGGCCGTTTAGAGGAGTTCACACAAACAATTTTGTTTTTAGAGTAGTCAGCTAAAATTGCAATATCAATGTCCCCCCTATTTCATAACGTTCTTACTCTAAGCTTCGCGGGTACCTAATTATAGGAATTAGATATCCAGTAAGGAAAATCGGGGGGGGAGTTCGGGACGTTGCGAGGTTAGGGCGCGCGTGTGTGGTATACCGTGTGTGCGCATTTGGGTTGTTGGTGTCTGTTTGTGAGAAATTTGAATTTGAATATTTTACGTGTGTAATATTTGGTTTTGATATGAAGCTTTATTTTATTAGGTAGGCCAGTATGTTTTTAAAACGGCAACGCATCCATTCATTCTACCAACTCAATAGGCCTACGGAAAAGTATAATTTATATTTAAAAGATGGCCTAAATTACAGGCATGTGCTAGGTGGTGTGGTCATCAGTCTTTTTTATCCCTACATCTTCCCACGCTCTTTATAACTCACTGAATACACACTTTCCACGAGTTTTAATTAATTTACTTTAGAGTATCTGTAATCTTTACCATAATTTTTTGGTGGCAAAATGCCCGTATAATATTGTAAAATTTTAACAATCGTATTATATACTGTTCCCGAGACCCCCGTTGAAGTACAATTCAGTTCATAAGGTCTCCCTTGATCATTTTTTTTTCCCAAACTCAATTTGAGAGCCAATGTCCCGCTCCACTCCGGCAAATTTTCTAAACATTCATTTCCTAAACCCTAACCTTTGGGACACAAATTAAGTTCACAAGCCCCCCAATTCGGAATCTGGGCCGCACTCCTATCTTAACTGAAAAACATAGAGCCACTACTACCATCTGAGAGCTATGCCAAGTATGGCCTGACCGGCAGTTGGAGTAGATATGCATTTTTTTTTTACTACAGTGTAGAATAAGGTGTAATAGAATTAGAATCTGCCGCGTGCCACCTTGGCACCCTGGCTTTTTGATAAATCCACGATTGCGTTGCCATAGATGATAACTATCTATTCGACCTATATATCAAACTATGGGCGTTACTAAATATACTATAGACCCATGAAACAAGTGCCGGTTCACTTGTACCCTTGAGTTCAATTAAATGCAGCCAATCTAAAAAAATTTTTACAATCTGCCCTAAACAGCAATCCCTGCGATAAAGTAGACCAACAAATACACATGATACTAGAATATTCTGTTAGACAAAATAAATGTATTTGTGATACTTTTATTTAAATTTGTCACATGACGCCAATTCAAATATGGCATCCAAAAACTTGAATATCTTAAAAAAAAAACTTGACACAAATTTCTAATTTCTAACTATAAATTTAATGTGTCAATTAAACCCATTAGAAATGTCCATATGATCATTATAACCAAGTGATACCAGTAACCCGATAATAAAAATTATACTTTGAGTGCAATAATATGTTAAAATGTACTTCCTATGGTAATTTTGACATTTGCATCATTTAGTTTTTATTTCGATGTTGGGGCATTACAAATTGAAATGCATGCTGTACATTGGTTAGATCAACGTTAACATTTCTATGTCATTGACAATTGATTTCGCTGTGAAAGGCTGTATGCTTATAAATTGTGTCATTACTTTTTTTCGATTTTACGTTTTTGGCTGCCATGTTGATTGACGCCAGTTTACAATTTTAAATATCAGAAAACAATTATTGGTCTAACAACATAACCTCAGTACTTCATGTCTATTTTTTTATCGCCGGTATAGGCATATTTAAATTAATTGGTTGTGGCTTCCATTTTTGAATTGAAGTATGACTTATGTTACAAGTGCCATAACCTTGTTCATTGGATCCTTAGTATTATCGAGTAACTCCATAGTTTCTGATCTAGGGTTGAATAGATAATTCTCATATACTCACTGTACGACGGTCACATGAACGTTCTCTCTTACTTTACTACTTGCGCAATCGATCTGCATTTAACTCTGTCCTTCTCAAGCCCCCCCTCCATCGCCACGGACGCCCGAATACGGTTTCCGGAAGGAGACCAAACCCAAACCCCAACCCCTCCGTAAACGCGAAAGCCTGAGAACCGCGAAATTCTAGTTAGTTTCTTTGTATTATCACTATCCGTGCAGAAGGTTTTCCACCGGTGTTATTGCAACTAGACGCAGCCATGTTGTTGCTACGGGTGTCGATAGCCTCAACAATGCATCCAACTTAGGCGGCTGGTCCCCTGCAATGATCCAAATATTCTTGTCAGATTTTATACTACACTTTGTCGTCCAATTCTTGAAAACGGCGTGCCTTCTTGGTTACCCTATCAAACTGGCACATTCATTCTTTGGAAAAACTCAAAACGGCTGGCCCGTAGCTGCATTCCTGCACACAGGGGTCAACTTCATTCTTGTTGAGCGCTTCAGCAGCTAGACCTCATAATACTGAGGGACGATTTACATACCTGACTTATTGTAGGGTCGCCCTTTTTGAGCAAATGTATGCTGGCAAGGAGGACATTGATCCTTTTCAATTTATCTCTGTCAAAACTCTCGCATGCAGATACTCTTAATTTTCTTCATACTTGTGCCCGACTGATCGTTTAAACTTACCCCTTTTAAGCGTCATCAGGTCAGATATCCTTTGAGGGTCTGCTACTGGATCCCCTGGTAACCAGTATTATTACACACCTTATAAATATTCATGAGATAATAGCATAAGTCCTTTCATTTCATTGGTTAATGGCGCTGGAACCGGTATGATAACACTGAGCTATCTGTGATTTGAGCTATTTCCCTGCGGTATTTTTTTTACTACTTTCCCTACATCATCGTACCCAAAGGCAAAAGTTATCCATGTGTAGCGGTGAAGTCCACGCAAGTTTAGGTATTTACGGTCCTCAAGAAGAAGGAAATTGCTTCGGTTTGTTAAACAAACACAACAAAAATGGCCGCGCCAGTGGTCGGTCATCGTCTTTGACAGACGACGAAATTGCTGTTGTTAATACAAAATAAAGATCACAAAATCACGCGGATTTTGTCGTCCGGAAGCTTGAATAGTGTTTTTCAACTATGTACGGAAAAGGGAAGTTCTCTTGCGGAAGTTGAAGTGCTAAATTGTGCCGATTTGGATGAGTTGTTGGGGGCGATTTTCGTGATGTATTATTGTAGCCGGTTCGTAAACGGGGTGGCGATTTTAAAGCCAAGTTACAGTCATCCACGATATGACCATTATTCTCAGACCTTGTAGTGTAATAAAACAAATACTCCGCTATGTCGGGAAATTAGGGCAACTATTTTCCCTCGGTACGGGCTACAGGCCTACCACCCCTCACCCCCTTCGGGTTCGGGTGGTAACCGTAGCCGTTACCCCATCGGGAAAATATTGCACTATGCCTCCAACCATGTAGTATCTGGTACTATACCTGTCCCAGGTCCGGTTTGTCGCGCGGCAAACCCCGGCACCCCCCATCGGTTCTAACGACATCCGATGAGGAGGGTACTGGTTACCCTGGTAGAAAAAGAACAGAGATCTACAGGCGTCGACTCTAGAGCTAATGGCGGCCACCAGCACATTGACGTCAGGATGGGCAATCCGGTCAATTATCTTTTGCTCCAATAAATCCCCTCCACGCATGTTTCTGTGATGTAGTTAATCCAGCCGGCCACCCCCCGTTAGAGGGGACAAAACCGGATTTAAACTTTGGTTTTCCTACTACTATCGTTCTGCTTTCTTGATCACTCCTGCCGATATTCGCGTAATCACCATTTGTTCAACCTCCCCAGGTTTTATCTATGGCTAAAGGCATTTCAAAGTCTTATTGGCTTCAATGATTTTTTTGTACTTTTGTTTTATTTTTTATGGGTGTGCATTTTTGGGGTAATTAGTCACTCACTGACTGTCTCAGTTTGATCATCTCTGTGGTACATGGGGAATACGTGTGTGATATTTCTTTGTGTTGTAACGGGGCTGTGTCGAGTGTGAGTGGATGGGTTGGTGGATGTAGTTTGGTGTTTTAACAGGGGTGTGCATTTGGGGGGGGTGGGGGTATTAGTTACTGGCTCATTTGAGTCATCCTGTGTGTACAGATACGTGTTTGGAATTTCCTTTTGTGTTTAACGTGTGGTGTTCGAGTGGGAGTGGATGGGTTGGTGAGTGCGTACAGGCGGGGGGTGAAAGGGGGCAAGTGCCCCCTGACGACTTTTGGCCGGGAAAATTTCAAAACCATGCTAATCAATCAGCCGTTTTTTTAGCCTCGGACTGGAAAAAGTGGCTTTTGACCCCCCCCCCCGAGAGGGAAAATTTTCCCCCTCGAGCGGGCAGGTCCGATACGCCACACAAGGGTTGTGGCTGTAGTTGTGTGTTTAAGGGTTGTGAGTAATGGTGATATTTTTGTGGTGTGGCCTATTGCCTAGATCCAAGTTGCATGGCCCCCCGTAACAACAAAAATCTCTTTCCTCTACATCCGAACCCTTGCTATTTGAGTGCCTTATAAGGTTGGCCACTTTGAAGTGATTTTTATTAATCACTACTTGGTCCTCCCTGTGCCAGGGTGCACTCTGTCCTATTTTGTTATGGTTATGTTAGGTGTGGGAAGAGATCCGTTGTGACCATCCTTAATGACAGATGTTTTTTTTTACAAGTTGATTAGTGCAATACGTTTTATAGTGTTTTAATACAAGTGTTTATAAACAGTCCTCCTTCCTGTGGAATGTTTTAATTTGATCGTGCAATTCAGTACTTGTAGAGTGTTGTTTATATATGTTTTTAATCTGGCAAATAAAAATGACATTCCCTTTTAGAGCAATAAATAATACGAACGTACACATACAGGAGAAATACAATTATATCTGTGCATTATCATGCATAACGGCAACAGTCGTATTGACCACGCTAAAGAACCGATAAAGGAACGGTGACATCGTATCGAGGCTAGGGGAAATAGGTCCTCCTGTTTCCCTCTGACGTAGAATGCAATAGGCGTCTATTTTCCCTGGTGATCCTCCTTTCGCCTCTCTTTTCGCTCGCATAAGTTAAACATTTTGTTCCATGTGACGCACGTTTAACCATCAATGACATGATATATTCATAGGATTAATATCCTTAGTTAATGTTGGCGGATTCAAATGTCAAGAATTACTCAATTATTACGGCAATTTGTATATCTAACATAACCCAAAAAATGGAAGTAAAATTCACTTTCTCTTTCAATATATTTCATAATGAACTGTGTATGTGTACCCACAAATAAATGTTGCATGCCTTATCTATGTTTTATTGATTATACCTGTTTGTTGGGTGTTTATGTTGGGTGTTAATAAATTTGACCATTTGGTCAAACTAAACAAACTAAACTGTAACGCTAATTAAGCTTTATGGTATGGCATTGACAGAATATCAGTTTTTACTCGCAATCAATGTTTCTCATTTAGGATTGTGCAAGTGATTTTTGATCCAAAGAATTTGTAAGATACAAATCAGACATGTTTATAGGTCACTGAATTACATGATATTCAAGAACGTGACTAAAACCAGCTTAAGATTTTTCAACAAAGTCATTTCATCTAACCAGTCTGAAGAAAAAAGTCTCTTTCAAGAAAAATATTCACTTGGTTCCAAAATTTCAAGAACATGAAGTAGACAAGTACTTCTTACACTTTGAGAAAATTGCCAATATAATAGCTTGAAATGGCCCAAGGAGTCTTGGACCTTGTTGCTACAGTCAGTGTTCATATGTAAAGCCCGAGAAATATATTCGGCCATGTCATTAGACAGATGTAGTGAGTATCAGGAAGTTATGCAGGCAGTGCTCAAAGCTCACATGTTTTTAACACTTGTGTGCGTTGGCTATCTCCGTGGAAAGATTAATAAATTATTCATCCTTGTCTACCTTGAGAGCTAAGTAGATAAAATTTTCTAAACAAATTGTATATGTAAATATACCGTTCTGATGCTATCCGCTAGGAAAGCGATAGATACCTTTCGGATGATATCTATCGCTCCTCTACCAACCCAGGCTTCTTAGCTCGGTTGGCAAGAGCGCCGTGCTAGTAATACGGAGGTTGGAATTGTAATTGTGTTTTGGACATACCAAAATCTAAAGCAATGTTATAGTATTGTTATATCGTCCTCCATGTTGTGATTAAAAATGTTATTTTATTTTATTTCTCAATTTTACTTGAGAAAAGATTTCTCACGGGAAAAGTTCTTTGTTTATTAGGGAAGAGAAAATGAAATTCCCCTGGGGCTATGTTGAGATCAGACCAGATGTTATTTACAAGATATATTGTGTAAGCGATGAACAGAATCCCCCGAAATGCTAAATTTCAATGTCATATAAATAGACTCTTTGCCAGCCAGTAGCAAGTAGCTAGAAGTTATAGCTAGTTTTGATCTGCAATAATGGTAGATCTGTGCAGTACATAGTGCCAGGATTTATTATATATTATATACGTGAGCGAAAAGCTATAATTTGTCTGATGTCGTCTTTGTGCAAATGTATGTATGTATGTATGTATGTATGTATGTATGTATGTATGTATGTATGTATGTATGTATGTATGTATGTATGTATGTACTTACAAGGGATACATTGTGGGAGTATTTTTAAGTATAAAGAGACATTGTGGGAGCATTTTACATTGTGGGAGTACTTTTCTTACATTGTGGGGGTATTTTTACTAGAGTTACTACGTTACGAATTGTCTTATAACGGAATAAACTGTAATCTAGTATTGAGGTTTATTCCGTAAAAGAGTAGAAAAGAGGATTTTTCTAGTTTAGTAACTTTATAGGCCTGAGGCGCAATCCTCTTGGCTAAGAAAAGTGAGAAAAACTCTAAAAAAATGAAAAAAACTGAAAAAATGTCGAAAAATGTCTAAAAAAGTGTCTTTTTAAGAGAAAAATCTATATAGGTTTTGAATTCGTCCTTATATAGTTTTGAAAAAATGTATTTTTCTGAAAAAATGTCTAAAAAAGTGACTTTTTAAGAGATATTTAAGTAATACTCCCACAATGTAGCTCTTGTCAGACTGTATGTATGTATGTATGTATGTATGTATGTATGTATGTATGTATGTATGTATGTATGTATGTATGTATGTATGTATGTATGTATGTATGTATGTATGTATGTATGTATGTGATGATGAGGAGGTGACTTTGTTTGGGAATTATGAGGTGGATGCTGACGGTCGAGTTATCAAAATGGGAAAGGTCAATTGGCCTAAATCTGTCTGGGTGGAATTTAATGAGGTTTGTATGCGCGAAAATCTTCTCTTAGAAATTCATGACGTGTTCGCCTTGGTAGCCAAACAAGAAAATGTAGCTTTAGTTTTCCGTTCACATACTGCCCTATCAGCTCACCTCAAGCGGAGTCATATTAATAAACGTATTAATAGGTTATGTGACCTTAAATCGCAAGGGCGGATTTTCCGAATAGCATGTGATCATGCATTGTCAACAAAGTATTTGTCAAACCTGGCTCTAGATGATGACCTTATCTATATAATAATACCGGTAGTCTGTCCGTCTGTCTGTCTGTCTGTCTGACCGCGTCTATTTTCTCGGAGACCGAGGGTCGCGCGTTCCTGAAACTTGGTGGGTGGGTGCCCCTTGACCTTCCGAAGACCGAGTTTGTATTGGTTAGTGGATCAAAGGTCATCGGGGAACATTCAAGGTCGAAAAAGGTCAAATGGACCGCGTCTATTTTCTCGGAGACCGAGGATTGCACGTTCCTGAAACTTGGTGGGTGGGTGCCCCTTGACCGTCCCAATACCGAGATTGTATTAGTGGATCAAAGGTCATCAGGGGTCATTCAAGGTCAAATGGGGTAAACGTTGGTGTTCGGACATGAAAATTGGAGGGTGGGGTTGATTTTTGACGCCAAAAATTTTGAAGGTCACGGCAAGGTCATTAGAGGTCATTCAAAGTCAAAGGAGGTCAAAAGGGGTAAGCTTAGGTGTATCCAGACGCAAATCGGTGGGCGGGGTCGATTGTTGATGCCGAAAATGTTAAAGGTCACAACAAGGTCATTAGGGGTCATTCAAGGTCAAAGGAGGTCAAATGGAGTAAATGTTGGTGTATGTACATGAAACTTGGAGGGTGGGGTTGATTGTTGATATGCCATAACCTAAATGTCATAACAAGGTCATCGGGGTTCCTTCAAGGGCCAAGGTAGGTCAAATTGGGTAAAAACTTTGTGTCCCATAACGAATTTGGTGGCGTGGGGGGGGGGGGGCGATGGATGATGCAAAAATTTAAAGGTCACGGTCAAGGTCATCAGAGGTCATTTCCAGTCCAAGGCCCCGTGAACCTGGGGTCAGTTAATGCCATTATCGCGAAACACCAGGTGATCGCGAAACCCGGGACCGACCTAGTCAATTTTAGTTTTAAATCCCTCATGCAGTTACTAGAAGGTTTGTTGGTTGATTAAATTGAATGGCGCATTCAGCAACAAATGACATATGTGCCCAATTACTATGTGAATACAAATCAAGTTACGTAATTCACTTCACATCCGTAGACAATGGTAGACAGGTGTACGTTTTGTACTTGCATCTCAAACACAAAAAATGTATCGTTACGGAGCCACAGCAGTCTGAGTGTCAACGATATGGTAGATAAAAAAAAAAAAGGGCCGCGCAACGCACACTACAGACTGTCCCAAAAAAACTATCCAATCAAGATTAATTTTTTTGGCCAAAAATTTAAGTTCATCTCAACCGGATTTTAACTGATTCTTTTTTTAGGAGTGTCCCCATCTTCAATGGGATTTTTAGTTGGTTGTCAAAATTTGGGGTCTGGTTCAGAAGTTTGGCTAATAGCTAGACAGTGAAAAACCCGTTTTGGCCAGTTTCGGCTATTGGTGATATCAACAAAGTGCCATGAAAATCACCTTCAAACATTCTTTATTGAAAATTAAAATTAAATTAGTAAACGTGCTGCGTCTTTGATATACATATTTTTAACTTCTAACTTTCTATATCGCAATGGCTAATAAATACTGTAGCCATTGGGAAATTCATTCCAACAGTCCTTGTTGTCTCAGCTTTACTTACTCCGGGTTTCAGCAAGAAGGTTAGAAGACCTAAAAACAACCCTTGTTGAAAATAAGCTGAGACATTTGAACACACCATCCTTTCCTTTTTTTTTTTTTTAAAAATTTTGGCCTTTGTTGAACAACTGCTTCCTTCATCATTATTCCATCACCCTGCATCTTGGAGGCATGGTGAATAGGGGAAGGGTAAAATTGTTCCCCTCCAAATTAGAGCGTTGTCCACACATTTGTCCCCAACAGACTTGTGACTGTTACATTAGTTTCAGCAGTCAATTCCTCCAAGTTCCATAATTTCATGATTATTGTCCCCCCTGAGAGTGAGTCCCCCCTCATTGCACCCACAACATACTTCTGGTCTTTCATCTAAAATAAATATTTGATGGTTCAATGCATGACAATACAATCACTCTGATCTGTACACAATACTTCTTTTGTTTGAAAGATTATCCCACAATGATGCTACACGCCTTATACTTTAGTTTCATGAACCTTCAGGTGAAACTGTCCAAAGTGGTAATTAAGCCTTTGGGTTCACTGACAATATCTCTCCGCTTAGGGTCCATCCAATTGGATGGAATAAAAGAGGATTTAGCTTAGTATCTGTTCTACAATAAAGTCAAAATATCTTAAACATGCAAGTTTTTTTTGTATAATTTTTTAGTTTGATTGTATAGTTTTTTATGGGACGTCTTGTATACCGGTATACGTCTATGCTGACCATAACCGTATCCTAGCCTGTTACCCATCTTTTCCCGTTAGCTCACGCGCATCACGCAGACTATCTCCGGTCATATCCAAAGCTCCGAGTCGCTAGGAACTGCTCATAGGGTATAGGAGCTCTGATTCAAAGCATTAACCGGGTTGGAACAACCGGGGGTGTGTGCACCAGTAATCCGCGCTATCCGTCTGGTTCTCTTTCCTGGAAGTCCATAAAGCACTAATCTATTACAGGCACGCTCGGACTTACCAGACAGTTATACTATATGCATTCTCTCCGGCTGCATTTTATGCCATCCCCACACATACCCCAACACTGTATCTGTGCTAGAACCCACTGATACAGTATCCCCTATCATTAAGGGTGCATGGACTTTAAAATACTTATATTGCTAACAAGGACCGAATCGGGATTTCCCACCCAACCTCATTTCTTCATGGGCGATTCAATAGCCATATAGTACCCTTTGGGGCTACTAAAACCTATGAAAGACGGACAAACTGTCGAAGAATTGGTATAACATCAACATCTACGTCGTCTCACGACCCTACCCGCCACCATCATTTTAATAGTGCCCGTTGGAAGAGAGGTTACACCCTGATCCAGGTAGTGTTAGCAAAAACATCTCTAATCTGTGCTGCACGATTGCTCTGGATCCTGTCCTACTAATTACCCTCGCATCGGTATCCAGTTAACGCGCAACTGTAAAACAAACAAGTGCTTTTAAGCGTCGCTTTAACTATGAGGAAGCGACTGGCGAGGAATCTGATGGCTGGATCAAACGGAAGAGATCATTGCTCCAAACCTCCTAACTATGACAAATTTGTACAACTATTGAACATGACTGCCGGCAGGCAGGCCGCAGTGGTCTAGAAAGGCCTTTTTTACGTCCCCCGTATGCAGCATTCAACGTGAGATTTTTGAATATTATTAGATTTGCACTAGTACTCTAAAACCACTCGTATCTGTTGACGTTACAAAACCTTTGTACCAAATGTACAGCAGTTTAGTTAAAACCCATTCTTGTTGATCATCCTGTCAAATCAAGAAATAATTTCAAATTGATCGCAAATCGGACTTAATGTTATTAAAATAGTAGTGATGATTGCTCTTTTCAAAAAACTTTGAAATGTTCACTTGCGAAAGTTTATCAAGCGGAGACCTCTATCATTGAACCGTACCGATATTGGCTTTTCAAAATATCACAACTAACATTGAACTGGTGTCAATACCGAGCAGGACACTCATAGCATTTTAAATATCAAGTCCTACTACCTGGAACGCTACACTATACTATTTAAAGGTAATAATGCCGAAAATGGACGTGGCTCTACAGGCGTCGATATGACTATTACGGGGCGACTCTGGCGGCAAATCAACAGCTGTGGGTGTGATGGGAGCTATGCCAACCATGCAAGCCCCAGGACAATGGGTTCAATTTTGTTAACATACAGCTGTTGCGATGCGTTGATTTCCAGCTATATGTTCGTAGCGAAAATGTTTATCTTTCCGTTCACTATCTTTTATCAAATTTGCTTTATACTACAACTGGCTTGAACTTGAATCCTATTTTAAGACACCACCTTTATAACTATTAAAGTTAGTAATCAGTCGGGAACTAGCCACTTATAACATTACTTTGGCGCGAAAATCAAAATTGGCAGTGGAACTCGTGCTCGCTTGTATTTGCAGCTATAAATGTCTATCGTGATTTAGAAATTTGGGTCCCAAAGATTAGCTGGTGTAGGCGACGTCGGCACACTGATCAATCTCGTATTGAACGAGCTTGGCACGTAAAGTTGCCATTGTTGCTTCATTAACGAGAGTTGTGGTATGCCGCCGGGATTCAACCGGTCTGTAGGACTGACCTGACCTTCCACGGAATGTGCTAAGAAATTCAATAATAATAATAATCATAATATCTGATATAGGCGCCAATGCAGAGGCCCCTCTATGCGCTTCACATGAAAGGAGCTAATATACAAAATATCATCCGACAAATACAAAAATAGATAAATCTAATATTAAAAACAATGATTACTCAATTATACAATTTCAAAAAACTTTTAATCAATTTAAGTAGAAATTCAAAACCCTATAGATATGTACCACAGTTATTGTTATATGTAACTAAAACATTTGGGGATCACCTGAATCTTCACTGTGACGATCTGTGTGTATGTACCCCCCAGCGACATCAGTTAAGTCTTTAATCTTTCCTGGATTCAGATGCTTCTAACCCTACCTAAACTGATAAGAGAACTATCAGGCAACCGATTGATGAGGTAGAGAATAGAAAAAAGGAAAAACATCACAGAATTAATAGTGATTGACTGCATCAGACACGGATACTTATCAGGAGCCAAAATGGTGTGTAAATAGGAATGTCGTCAGACGTGACTTGAAATGTTGCTGAATGAGCTACGTCGGATACTTTAGGGCGTTATTCCACAAATGTGCTCCTGCGTAAGCAAATCGCTATCACCATATAACTTTTTTTGATGATTGGCTGTTTACTCTTGGGAAGCAGAAGATTGATCTCAAGGCTTCTCGGTGGGAATACAGCGGATTAGCTCAGAGATATAGGCAGGTATATGTGAGAAGTAGAATCTTAAAAACATCCCACTGTTTAATAATTGGAAGCCAATGTAGTTGGTAGATAGCTGTGTGATCTTGTCTCGTCGACGGATTTAAGGACAAGACGGGGCAGTTCTGTCTTTGAACTCTCGCTGAACCTTGGTCAATTCCTCTTTCTGAAGGCCATACGCAATGAATTGCAAGGAATCCCCCTATATGTAACAAAGGCGTGAACCACTCTGGTGGTAGATTTTTTCATCAGGTACTGTCGAAACTTGCCCAATTCCTTATTCAGAGCCAGCAGCTTTTGCATAAGCTGTTAATATGATTGATCATTCTTAGTGAGAGTGAAGATGACACCAAGGTTTCGTGCTTCAGCTGACGGATGTATATACAAATTTCCCAATGATCATAGTTGGCTGAGAATTGCTAGCCGATCTGCTAAATGAGAGCGAAAGTACAACATCTCCGTCCTACTTTTAATTTAATATCAGCTTGTTGGATTTACACGAGGATCTGATGTCTGCATGCATTTTTTTTCATCTTTTTTTAATGGCGTGCTTCACCCCACGATCCCGGGATGGAAGTCATGTAGAGCTGGGTGTCATCAGGCGTAAAACAACAATTGCATACCGTGGGCAGTGATGTTATCCTGTAGTGGGGCACTGACCAAGATGAAGTCTATCGTCCAGTAACCGAGCCCTTTCGGACCTCCACAACCTACCGCCACAGGATCTGACAAAGCACCTCTGACTGATAATTTGAAGTTCGGGCCACTAGGTATGACTATACCAACATTAAAGGATTAGCAGCGATATTGCGAATCAATATCGAAAAATTTGGAAATGCATTGTTTTTAACTTTAAATCGGGGATAAGTGTGCACATTCCATATAACTCTTAATTTAGAACAAACCACCAATAGTGAAAAAAAGGAAGTATTTGAGGATTTTGTATGAACCGTCTCCCGCAAATAACATACAAGCGATGACGGTCTCAAAATCTCCATAAACAGCTATTGTGGTGACACCAGCTACAGGAACTAAACAATATGTTTGTGTTGGCGGTCAAAATGTGTTGATCATGGTGCAAAATATCACGTTAAAATCTGGGATATTCCACCGGAAGGCTTTTTTTTGATCTCAAGTCGGATTTTGATACGCACGTAGAGAAATAACAGAATCAGATAAAAGTTAACTGCCTTGTCTTTAATACACGGAGTTCAAGCCAGCCACTTGCCGTAATCATTGCATAGCCATGCCATAACACAAAATACAAAATATGAATTTTGAATGATTTTTCGATGTTTCGGAGTTAGCACTCGCTGCTAATCCTTAATCTTTTCCAGTAAGAAGGCGGCGCTGAAGTCCAGTAACACTAGCACGCCCCATTTTTGTTTGTCAGAGTAGTCAAGATGTTATTCTGCACCCGTAACATAGCAGTCCCAGTACTGTGATATTGCCGGTAAGCCGACTGCATCTGAGCTGGAGATCATTTTCCCGATTGGAGGGTATCTGCAACTGATTCCTGCTCTCTTTCAATCACCTTTCCCAGAAATGCATATTAGATATAGGGCGATAATTTGAGAGGATATTGGTGTCCAAGCCATGATTCTTCTTCAGCAAGCGGGATGACAAATGCCAGGCTGAGACTGGAGAAATGCGCCCCGAAGACAAGGAAGAGGTTGGCAATCCTGTTATGACTGTAAAAGATTCTCTATACCTATTTTTTTAAGAGACCAGCTGGGAAAGGGTCCCTAAGGTGTAGGACTTGATCGATGCTGAATTGATGGAGTCAGACCTCTCTTCAACACTGTAAAAAGTAGCTGAAGGTTCTTTGGCACTGACCTGGTAGTTCACACGGACTGAGGCATAGTAGTATCATGTCGACTTGTTTACGGTGAGCCGCTTCTTGATCTTCTTATAGAAAAATTCTGCAAAACTTCAGCAAGATCCTTTTGGTCATTCAGGGCAGTAACGTGTTTCCACTCTTGGAGAATTACTCTGACTACACGGAAAAGGTCCCTGTGATCACATGTATAATCCTGTTGTTATGATAATCCATCTTGGCTTAGAAATTAGAGATCTGTATTTAGAGCACTGATCGTTGTAAGCCTCTTTGAATACTGTGAGCCCAGTCCGTGAACCTCTGCCTCCAGCCGACCCGGTTCCTGTCTCTCAACACGAAGAATCATCTTGTACATGTGCATGAGGACGCAGACCTACAGATCGGTTATGAGTGGAACATGTTCATCAAGTGTCGTAGATAGATGGTTATTATTTCTTACTAGAGAGTCACACTCAGCATCTGAAGGCACACAAAGAAGTGCAGATCGTAAATTAGAGCGGAAGATGTCTCTTTGATGTTGCGAATTTTCCGAGTCTGCATTGTTTTTAATGCACGGTTTCAGTTCGGTTGATTTGTGAAGCACTTGGACAGCGTAGTGGTCATACGGCAAGTGACTATGAGTTTGAATCATGGCTCCAAAATTGTCTTGCTGTCCAGTTATTAGTAGATCTGAGTGGTGGTTCCGATGTGAGTTGGGCCTACATTAGTTGTTTTCAAGTCATGCAGATCGAGAATATTGAGGAAGGGATTGAGCCTCACGGTCCTCAGCAACGTCAACATTACTTTAGTCTCCAGTTATGAGAAAAATGGCCATTACCCACTGTCAAGTAGCAAGAAGAGAGGAGAAGTCATCGATACCATGATGAGGTTGAATTTATTTTTCTTGTCATACTTGAGTTTGTAGCTTAGAATAAGTTTGGAAGAGTCGAAGTGATGAGATATGTGAAACATTTCCCCTGGAGTTAAACCGCAGGTCTCGTTATCCTTACTGGAGAACCATCTACCTAACGAAATCCTGTCCCTCCGCCTCTTCTATGATGCGGTGAGAATGATGAAGCTTATAATTAGGTAAAGTTTCTGGATAGCGGCAATGGCTACATCATCTGTGCTATCTCCAGTCAGCCAAGATTCGTTGATGGCAAACTATCCACTTAGTGTGATGACGAAGTCCACTCAATCAGCTGTGATTTGTTTTTTGCCTTGATAGACCTGGCTTTCCATATTCCAAAGCTACTTCATTTGGGTTAAGATTATAAACTATTGGACCTGTTAAGTTACTTTTATTTATGTGTGACCCGGATTCGACAACTGTTGATTTCTGGATGCAGTCCTCGTAGCAATCCTACGTTTTTTATGCTTGCCACCACGGCTTCCACGGAATTGAAATGCAACCATGTGCAAATTGATGGTATACAACAAAGATAAAATATTACAAGAATTTCACAGCATTTAGTGCTATATACTATGGACGCACAACCGTGTGGCAGTGTGCGGCAGTTCGGTGAATCACGCACACAAATGACCCTAAATTGAAATTTAAAACACATTGTGCACATTGTTCACCACGGCCAATGGTTATCCAGGGGTAGGTGAGATATCTGCTGACCAGGCAATTGGTCCACCCTGCAAGGAAGGTTTGTGGGTCATTATTTCAGATACTCTCGGACCAGAGGGGTATGGCTATTGATTAAAATAGACAAAATCTTACACAACTAACCGAATAGGATATAGTAGCGGACCCTGGTTTTCCCTCGTCCCTTCCACATGGACGACTGGAAACCGGTATTGCTAAACTTAAAACAGGAAAGGGCAGTAGGCCTTGACAACACCTCAACCGAGCAGCCCGTGGGCTCACCCAACCTGCACCACTGACCGCATGAGCGTTACCAAGCTTCGACAAAACGTGGGACAAAATATGGCACGCCATTGTGTTTAATGACACTGTTTCCCCATCGTATGGTGGTTCTACCCATTGGATTCGGTATTTTTTGTGATCCCTGATGGACGCCAACGTATTACAACAGGGGTTTCACATCTATTTTCGCTCTCGCGTGCCAATATTTGTCCGCGATTTTGGTACGATCATTACGTCAGTATCACAGATTGATTGAGCCCATTCGGCTGAGCAGGCTAAATTTTAAGCCCAGTTTCAAAGGAATCTAACCCAAGGGCTTTAAATCCATATCACTCCTCAACATACTTTTAGCTCTTTGAACGTCCCTCCTGCTCAAACCGTATCGCACATGTTTCCGGCCAGCAGATCACCACAACCGAAGTGCTCAACCTAACTCAACACTAGAGGATGGTTTTCGGAAAGGGGTTTGGTAACCTGAGTCGGTGTTTCGATCTTTCTGCAGCTTTAGATACTGTTAATCACAGATGCGTACTCATAAAGATGGTTGCACTCACCAAGGCATCCGTTTGACCTATGTCATCAAGGGTTGCTTGCAAACGGATGTTCTTTGGTTCGGCTTGGAGTGAAGAAGAAGACCGATGCGAAAGGCTCAAGGAATGACTACCCCAAGGGAGCGTACTCGCACCTCTCCTGTTCACATCTTTACCAACGACCAACCTATAGAGTGCAAGAACCTGTCCGTGTTTATCCTCATACAATATTGATGCAGACTTTACAGTTGTTGAAGATAGACTCTTCAAGCTTTGGATGAACTCGCCTCCTTATTATGAGAAATATCACCTACGTACAACTCCCTCCATAACACAAGGGTGTGTTTTTTCCATCTCGCAAAACAGTGAAAACAACACGTCCAGTTAAAGTAACCTGGTTGGATCACCCCTGGAGCATTGGGGTAATCCTGTCTACCTGTCTTGGACCACACCCTCTCTCTCTCATTCGACTCACGAGAATTAGTTTCTGCTCACGCATACCACTTAACACACTCACTAGCACAAAACCGGAATGCTCGCCCACATACCCCTAAGATCGCGGCACTTGGCCTGTGCTACTCAAGGGCAAGATTTGCTTGCCCTGTATGGAAAGTTCAACCCATGCCATGGCTTGGATCCAGCGTTAAATGCCTACTGTCGGCTTATCACAGGGTAGTTCCCCCCACTCCCCACGGAAGAACTTGTGTAGTGCAGCGGAATTGCATGCAAAGCGTAGCTGCCAAGTATCTAATTGAAGCACCCTATGTCCGACGAGCTGGCAGAGACTTGCTGCGACCGGCCGTAAATCTCAGAGCGAGTTTCGTAGGCGAAGTCCAACCCCTCAAACGGGCTCGAAGGGTTTTAAGAGAGTCACACATTGTTGGAAGAAACGTGCTATAACTAAGTAACATCTATGTTATTGACCTGGTAGCATCTTCACCCTGTAGCTTCTCCTCAATGTTGAATGGAGAATGCCTCCAACAGATTGAGGACCAGAACAGGCCGATCTAAGGTTTCACTTGCAGAAGTGTGTCTACCTGGAAGCAAATCTACCTACCTGGGGTTGTGGAACAGCACCGCAAGCCAATAGAACACCTCTTCGTCTGCCCACCGTGGAGCAAAAATCAACATACAAAAACCTAAATGGGCGGAGTTCAGTGAAACAGCCAGACTTTGTCTCCATCTCTGGCTAGATCATATTTGAGACCATGCCCGAGTTTTATGGACACGTGTTTGTACACGATAGAATAATTTGTCATTTAATTGACGATTTTGTTATTTCCAATGCAGATTTTCCATTCAGCCAGGAAAAAGAGCAAACATTCTCTCCTCCCAGCACAAATACTTTTAATATCCCTTACGTTCCTAGAGGAAAATGAGGCAGGGGACCGCTCCAGATTTTTAAAAGTAGCAAAAATGCATTTAGGGATTTAGGTATATAACAGCTGACCTGTATATCCATATATCCTAAACTAAGACAGAATGTTTTCATGCCTGTAGTCCTCAAATTATATACCAACTGTTAAATCTGCCATAGAGCGGGTCACTTGTAATTTTATGTGAAAATATTCTAGCTCAAATAAAGAAAAAGGCCTGTGCTATTCCTGTATTTCACGTTAGTCGTGTGAGTTTATACCGGCGATTTCCTAGCTCCCCCGGCTGAACCTATATTGCCACTCGCACGCATTCACCCAATTCGTCCAAACCTTTGTTGTTTTATGTTTCCATGTTTTAATGTTTTTAGCCCATAAGGGACACCTGGGAGTTCGTGGGCATAAGATGGCTTGCAAAGCACCTGATTGAGCAGATATTCGACATATATACTAAGAATTCAGCGGCTGAACACACTTTGGTTTGGCATATACGAGGAGACCTCCCGTCGGGACTGCTTTTAGTCACCCAGTTTTTTCAATGGTGTATCAAAGATGTTTTGAGAGAGGCGTTTGAAGGCTTTACAGGAGGAATGAGCTTTGGTGGACGGAGAGTCACGCGCCTATTTGTATGGTGAATTATATGCAGCCGCAAAAGTGAGTGTGGCTCTACATCACGTGTGCCATGCAAGCCCAGCGGAAAGAATTGTCTGCTCCACGAACACCACGGACACCGATAGATGGAACAGTGCAGGTGGTGAGTTTCTATTAGAAATGGCCAATATAGAGATTTCAAGATTGGGAAATAGGTCCACTAAAGTGACAGTACTTAATTAACAGGAACAACCATCCCGAACATGCTCAACAAAATGGCGTATACAAATCCTTTGGAAAAAAAAAAACCCTGAATTACGATTTGAAGCAGTTTTTTTGCTAATTGCACTTAGTCAACCGAATCATTGGTATCAACATAGTCAACTAAAATAATCACAAACGATCGATGCCTTTGAATCGGGGTATTATTAAGACTGCTGAGAGTTTCTTGGCAAGAAAATCGATAACAACTGAGTGCTAGAGAAAATTAATTATCCGTTAGTCTTGGAAAGTTGGAATAAAATGGAAATATGATGTATATATTCGTTCGCGGAGAGGTGGACAGCTGGTAAAGAAATGATCACTTTTCATTTTTTAATGGACATTACACAAATTTATGGGGGCTGCAGCGAAACCAATGTACCCTTTTTGAACTATTACCCTACTAGCCGTGTCCATGAGACCCTGCACGTACTATCAATGGGGTCAACCTTGTGTGGAGGAGCTAGGACCAACAGTCAACTCATCGTTTACCCCCCTACATAAATTTGACACCTTTGGTAGTTAGTATGGACCCCTCTGTATCAACGCTAGATAGGTATACTTTCAAATTGTGGGGTCACTTTTTCATTAGGGGGGCCAATTTAAGTTTAGCACAGGGGTCCAAACTTTGTAAAATGCCCCAATCATGATGAAATGTAGCTATAATGTGTCCGTCTAGTCAAATGATTCCAAAAATGTATGTCTGTACCATCTTGACATGGTTTTTTGGAGTTATATGGTAAACATGGCTAAATGGTAAAAAAGTCAATTTATATTTGTACAGGGGTCACAATCGGAAGTTGCCTGCTCCAATTTTGTTGAAATGATAGAAGTGTTCATGCTACTTTAATGAGTCAAATAGATAGTGTGTACATCTGCATCACTAGTTACCATGTTTTTGACAAATAGGTCATAGGTCACATACCCATTGGTGTTGACTTCTTTGACCCTTATCTCCGTAGTAAGCATTTAACATATACAAACTATACCGTTTAGGAGTCACGCTTACCTCAGGCAATAACTGGCAAGTATTTAAATATAATCAGATTAATCTTCTAATGGTGACACCTGTCAATCGAGATTGACCTTTTTTTACATCTTAGCATTTACTTTATAACTCAAAAACAAGGTCGGAGAGTGGTACAACTCTACATCTTTTTTGGAATCCTTTTTTTTTTAAAAAAAAAGGCGGTTTGTTTTTTTTTGGGGGCATTTTAAAAGTTTGACCCCTGTGTCACTTAAATTGGCCCCCCTATTGAAAAAGAGATACCACAATTTTTGAGAGTACTACCAATACTAGCAGTGTGTAGAGGGGCCTACTAACTACCAAAGGTGTCAAACCTTTTCTGTAGTGGGAGGTAAACGAACTCCTTAAATAAGGCCCCTATGATATTCTGCTCCTCCTCTATTGGTTGAAATGTGAGTTTAAACAATCAGTTTTAAAGCCCATGTGAAAGTTTGAGCCCGTAGGCTAGTACATACAAGTATAAACAAGATAGTGCAGCAATATAATGCATATAGTGCTTGGTTTTAGTCAATATTTGTCATTTGAGATTGGAATACTGCCATATTTTATATATTTTCAAGGCTTAGATATTTTAATAAAGGTTTCATCATTATTATTTGAAGTCCCTAAAAGGATAATGCTCCGCATCAGATTTAGTCTGATTACTAGTATCGCCCATCCCTAAAATGGCAGGCAAAAACTTTAAACCAATACTTAGGTTCAAGCCAGGAAATGGTCTCTGAAACTGGGCGGATATGAGGTTATTTTAAAGCCCCAAAATAATTATGTTGGACAACACTGAGAGGCAAATGGAAATATTTCGCAGGTGTAAATGGAAAGAAAAAATATAAAATTTCCAATATTCTGGTTAATATAAATATGTTCTTTCTATTTCCAAAATTTGGGCAAAATACGCTTCTTACAAAAATGACCAACAGTAACATTCCTAAGCTGAAACGTATATAAGTGTGAATGCTTTCCGATGCTGTAAGAATTTACCAGTTATATACATTAGTGTGGCGTCGAGCAGGTGTGTAGTGCGAACTAGATGACATCAAAATCCTTTCATAGTTTGTTTCTTTTAAGTTATTGATTAAGTATTTCAGTTATGTGGTATGCTTCCTGTGAGATTCAAGTAAGTTTTTCATTTGTTTTGTTTTTAAATGTCTTCAAGGAATGTCGTCTATGTTCTCAGTGTTTATCAGAGGGTGAAAGGAAGATTTTGAAGGAAGTACTTTGGGAACATCTCAAAAGAGGAGAAACTAGAATGGTTTATCCATTTTCAATGGTGAGTTGTATTAAATCTACAGGGTGACCCAATAAAACCTTTACCCAAGATGAAAGTGATATTTAGATATGGTCCACTGATCAATAAGTCAGCAAAACAGACTTGTCCACGGAGCATCATTTTTCTTAGGCATGGAAATACCTAATGCCCAAATCGAGCAGATCGTGTCCTACCCCACTGCCCTGACACAAGACAGAAAACTGGTATTTAGCACAACTGCAGACTTGTCCATGGGTATTTCATGATGGAATGATGAATGATAAGTACACATAAATTGTTTTGGCAACCGGGCTTTTCAAATCTTAATTCATAGCATGCAGTTGTGCTAAATACCAGTTTTCTGTCATGTGTCAGAGCAGGGGGGGGGCGAGATCCATGTAACGCCAAATGTTCCTGTCCGTCATTAAGTTAGGGATGTCAGATAGATCCTGCTAGCTGGATGTATCCAGCAATCAAATAAATCTAGTTAAAGGGCGATGACCCCTGTTTGGGCATGGTAACCTCCAACATGTGACGTCTGAGACTACTTGATAAGTCGCACGATGACAGTGACCGGCAAATCGTGCTCGGCGTTGGGCAACAGAAGTTGAAACTTCTGCAACAGAAGTTGCAGATAGGTTGATGATTATCTTCCTCATTGATGGTCATATATTCCGTCTTCTTGGCATTTAGATGTAGGCCGATTTTATCTGCTTTATCTGTTAATAGATCTTGTGCACTACATATCAGATCGGCTCTTAGAGCTAGATCACCTGTGTAGTCAAGGTCTGTGAGATACTGACTTTGGTGACGTCTAGAACGCTTGGGTTTGATGTTGAGTCCTTTGTCTTTCATAATGTCAAGCCTCTGTCTGAGGATGTAATCAACCACGATTACAAAAAAATAGGGAGCAAGAGTATCTCCCTGGAGGAATCCAGTAGTTGTTAGAAACTCCCTTTGACGGCCCATCTTTGGTTGCACAAAGCTAGATGAGTTATCATACATGATGGCAATTGCCTTGACAGTCTTATCTGGGACACCGTAGTTGGTGAGATTATGCAGCATTACATTCCCGTTGACACTGTCAAAGGTCTTGCAGAAGTCTACAAACACAATTGAAGCTTGTGTTTGAGAATGGGATCTATGTGGGGAGTGACTCTGTTGAGCAGCATTGAGTTGTAGATCGTAGAGGCCAGTGGCGACTGTGATTCTTCTGCAGTTTTGGGGTTGTTGGAGGTCCCCTTTCTTTGGTAGAGGAATGATTAACGATGTCGGAAAGGCAGCTGCTTTGTTACTCATGGAGGTGTTGTTACACAATTCTAACAATTGATCATGGAATAGTGGATTCTTCCAGATTACTGCAGGAATGTTGTCGGGACCAGGCGTCTTGGTGTTGTTGAGTTTCTTGAGGCAGATCTGAAGTTCATCTACAGTGAAAGGTCCAGACTGGATGGCAAGGGTGTCTGCTAACTTGTGACTGAAGAAAGGTTCACCAAGGTTAGTGTTATTCTGAACTGGCTTGCCAAGTAGAGAACTAAAGTGCTGAAACCATGTGTCGAGGCGCTCAATTGTTTCACAACTTTGATTCTTATAGGTGGGATAGCCTTTTTATCAGTCAGCTCCCTCGTGTTTGTTTTCAAGATGTAGGGTGTCAAGTGTTTCAGCCTTGGACTTAACATGCTCCTTAAGCACCGCGGTGTAAGCATCATCAGTAGCAGCGTCAAGGTCCTGCTTGGAGCTTCTGGTGGATTTAGTACGGTGCGTCTTGGCTGCAGACTTCAGTTTTTTCTCTGGCTTTGCTGACTTTGTCATTTGAGGCAATGACAGTAGTCTTCTTTTTTCTTCTAGGTAGCATCTCCAATGCAATTTCTTTGCTGGCTGAAGTGAGGGAATGGAGTTCTTGTCTTCAAGCTAATCAACAATAGTTGAACATGTAATATACTGCTACAGTACACTGCTCACAAAGCTTTATATCTCCCACTACTTGTTCTCATGTCCATGATGGGATCTCCGGGAGGGGCTTTACGCTGTCTATAACTTATTCGGCTCCTTACAAGAGACAATTCTGTGATCAGACTTAAAGCAATAACAGCATTTTTTTAAGAGCGCCCCAAATTTTTGAAAATTTTGAGATTTTTGCACAGTTGCATTGGTAATTGGCTAGTAAACTATATCAGTGAATGGCGAAACTCAAACTTCTCTATGTGTCGCATAAGAGTGAATTTGTAATTAGAATAATTAATATCGGATCCCGATAATAATTCAACGGCCACGGAAGACGTCATTCCAATATGAAATAGCCGAGAAATGGCGCCATGTACATGTCAACGCTGAAACATTCCGTTGGTTCACACAAGTCATGTTAAGATCATTTTCGTTAGATTGTGCTATTTCAAAATGCATAGAGAGAAATGTCTTGTTTCCAGCGCTGCCGTTGAATTAGGAACGGGGATCCGAGAATCTAATTACAAAATTCTTTCTCTTATGACCCATGCACACATTGAGCCTTATCATTCACAGGTATAGTTTACTAGAAATTAATAACACAACTGTGCATAAATCTCAATTTGAAAATTGGGGTCGCTCTGCAAAAAATTATCATTATTATTGTTCTAACAGCTTCAAAAATGGTGTAGGTTCTTAATGCTGTTAATCCGCTTTCTGACCAGAATGTAGTCCAGGTAGACAAGTTCTCCATTTTGGGCAACGGTGTGTCCACAGTCTACTTGCTTGATTTTGGAATTTGGTGTTTCATTTACATTACATTTCTTGTCATTCACCGTAATTTAGAGCTGAAAACCGCTAGGAGATTCGATATTCCTACCTTTACAGTGCAAAAGTGGATTTTTGCCTATTTCCCGTCGAATAAAATGGCACTTTTATTTTTTGGCTTAATCATATCATAATTAACAAGTTCCTGTAGGGAGGTCCCACGGGATGACATATGGCTGCTACACACCTAGATGACTTTCAAAACACGATTTAAAATTGGCGGATTGTCTTTTTTCTATTTTGTGGTCACTCTTTAAATTTATCAGATTGCAAACTTCAGCGCCTTTCAGTGTTCAAGGTGAATTTTGGTCAAATTAAAGTCTTTGCTTGTTTGCTTGCTTTTACATGTGTTAAACCGCATCTTATATGAATCGGCCTAAAAATCACTTAATTATGTAATAAAACCACCCCGGAGTGGTTTTAATTTAATGGATTTAGTTGCACAACTGAAATGCACATCAGAGTTGTGTAAATGTCTTTGAAAACCCTTCAGACTGATCCACAACCTCCTACTTATGTTATCAATGTTTGTTCTCAATTTACCTAGTGGTATATATACTTAACTATTAAAATGAATGGCCTTTGACTGAAAACGAATGCTAGAAATGACAAACTGACTTCGAATTGAAACCAGGGCCCTTCTAGGTGACTATTAAAGCAATATTAGCACTTTTTTTGAAGAGCACCCCCAATTTTCAACAATTTTTACACGGTTGCATTGGTAACTGGCAAGTAAACTATACCTGTGAATGGTTAAGCTCGAAAATGTCTATGTGTCACAAACGAAGGAATTTTGTACTAGAATAATTATTATCGGGATCCCGATAATAATTCAACGGCTGCTGGAAACGGCCTTCCAATGTGAAATAGCCGGGAAATAGCGCCATGTACGTGTTTGCGCTTATCCATTAGTTGTTTTAATAGTTCAGTTAGAGGTTATTTTCTCGAGGTGGCACTTTTTCATCATGGACGGACATAAACGTAGCATTTCCAGTTCTGCCGTTAAGTCCAATCTGGAATCCCAATTCTAATTACAAAATACGCATTTTTTAGCATTCTCGTTCGCATGTATAGTTTCCTAGACACGTACCAACGTAACTGTGCAAAAATATCAAAATTTGAAAATTGGGGGCGCTCTTCAAAAAATGTGCCATTATTGCTTTAAGTATTATAATATTCCTTGGTGCGAAACCCAATCCATCCATTTCAGCTATTTACGGCATTTTGTATTTTGCTTGACTTGTGTCCGTGTTCCTATAATCTAGGAATCATTTACCAAGCTCCATGGCTAAGTTTATACCAACGGTGACATTCTCAAGCCTGTAGAACCAGTTTAGAAAAAAGCTAAACAGTTGAAAACGCAATTTAGAACTATTCTGTTAAAGTCTGACTCAGAGATTTCGAAATATTATTTTTTGTACAATAATGAAAAATAATCAACTAGAACTAAAGATAGTAACCTAAAATGCACAATTCCGAAATTTGAGATGAATCGGATTTTTCGTTTTGATGCAGTAAACATTTATGTGTAATATTACGTCCCATAGGATACTGTGTATAACAAAAATTCCGGATCCGGAATTTTAAAACAAAGTTGTGATTTTCTATATGAAGGAATTCGATTTAAGCTTAGCAATTTCACACAGTGATTAGTATATGGACAAGCATTATGTATATGCAAAAAACACGATTTTTTTGGAAATTGAGGGCGCCCTCCTCAGGAAATCTCTGAGTCGGCCTTTAATTATAGTGTTTAAGACCTAATCTCTTTTCCGTTCTTCATTGTATTATTCATTATTCCAGTGTGAGCGTCTAAATACCCTTCTTGTATTTTAATATGGTAATTTCAGAATGAAGATGAAACCAAACGTTTGTATCAACATGAATGGATGGACAGCAATTCACTCACAGCTGATTGGCTACGCGTTAAATGCAAGCAAGACATTCAATGGTGTAGTCGATATTAGTCACTATTGTATCATATATAATGATACTTTCATAACGTGAGATACGAAATATTATATTAGTCGAGTTCAATGGAACATTGTGGATTTAAAACATTATATATTTGAAGACCTGGGTGCAACATAGAGTTAAATCTCATCCCCACAGGTGACTTCTAAAGTAAATAATAATTTCATTTAAAAAATAACTATGTCCTTTGTTAGATAAATAGTATTCTAACACAATTTTCTGTTTTAATTCATTTTAATATTATTTTAATGCAAAATAATAGTTTTACAAAAACCAGGAATCCCGATCAACAACCTCGTCCCCCACTTTACTTCATCAAAATTGAGATTTTGGTATCAAAAGAAAATTCATATATTTCTCGTTATCCAGTGAAATTTTAGGTCCGGAAATATTTCCAATGAATTATTGGATACTTTTTTCTTTTAAATGTTGAGCCTTAATAATCACCTGATAGTGCTAAAAATAATTGGGAAAAAATAAGTATCCCATAATGCATTTAATTTGCAGGATGGCCATTCCAAGGCAAAAGGACCTGTCTCCAGTTAGGCTCTTTTGCCGTTAAACAGCCGCGGGTCACCCACCCTTTAGTAATACATGTATATAAGTTTATAATTCATCTGTTAGATTGATACTATTTGTGCTATTTGAACACAATTTTCTGTTTTAATTCACTTGACTATAATTATTTTAATGCAAAATAATGGTTTTAAAATTATGCGGGAAAGCATGATGGCAAATTTCCAGGAATGCAATTGGGTTGAATAAAATATTGTAAGCTATTTTCATTATCCGAAATCTGTGATTTTTTTATGTAAAAACAAACAAAACAAAACCAAACTTTTTTGTGTCGTCTGCTGCAAACAGAACGATATAGGGATTACTAATGGTAGTGTGCGTGCGTCCGCGTGTGAGCGTGCAAGTGTGTGTGTATGTGGTTGTTTGTGTGTATCAATTAATCAATCAAATTGTGTATGTGTGTGTGTGTATTTTGTAAAAGTTTGTCCGTGTGACCTCTTCTTTATAGGGCAGCTGGGATTGTGTGACGGTCAGCCGTCACCGTCTGGCTTGTATGCGCCCCCTGGTGGTTGGAGCTGTTCCAGCTGGCGAGGAGGTTGATGGGAAGGTTATGGCGCTGTACATGAGGAGCGCGTTTGAGCCTGAGGCGACGTGTGATTAAAAGAGTTTACTTTACAAATCAAGCGAGTCTCTACCTTTGAGTCTGATTCCCCGAGTCCGGTGGAGGGACAGCAACACAACCACCGCGACAATTGTCAATTGGGGCTAAAACACGTAAACCTTTTTTGCCCATTTCTTTTCTACACGACAATCCAGCATGGAAACTGTTCCTCCAGCAGTGGACTGACATGGCTGTTACTGATGATGATTCTACACGAACCTATACTCATCTAGTGTGACTTTTGCACCAGTGCGCACTACGGTAATGGCTACCGTTTAAACAGTTTTTATTGTGTGTTGATATAGGAAAGCAAACCTTTAAATAGCTTTTTCTCAAAAAAATATTTGAGAAAAAAATCATTTCAATTATTCTAGTGAAGGTATGATTTATAACTTAAAAAAGACCCATTAAGCCTTTATTGTGCTGGTGTGAGTCATTTGTTCCATATAGGTGGCGTTGAATTAGATCTGAATTTATTTGTTTTGGTGTAAGCCTAAGGATGTGTGTGCGTGTGTTTGATGTGGCAAAATGTTAACCATGCAATTATTGGACTCGTACTTTTTACCCATTGTTTAATTCACCTTACGGTCAAAGAACTACTGGCCCAAAACTCACAGATTGACATCCGATGACCCCATGTGACCTTTGACCCCATTCACAAACCGCGATGGTAGACGACACAAGTATTCCCGGGAATCCTGTATTTAGATGTCATTTTGGAACTTTAGGATGCAATATACCATCTTTTACATCTTGGCTGTATGAGCATATCGTCGTTGAATGACAACGCCTACTACTAGGAGAGCCAGGACCACCTCCTTTGCACTTTTTATGTTCCTTTTATGACCCCAAAACACAATCAAGATGTTCTCGAAAAATAAAAACTGGCCCAAAGGTAGATATTCAAGATGACGTCCATGATGGCCGCGAAAATATGTTTTTTCATTAAAACTCATTAAAACAAGATATTAAAAACGTAATTGCCAAGAAAATTTAATGATATCAAAATTTCTGGTCATAATTAACGGGTAAAACTTTTATGAGTTCGAGTTGAGGAGTTAGAGTTGCTCTTTTCGGTTCGAGTTACTTTTTGAATTCGAGTTAGAGTTAGAGTTGACTTTCGAAAAATTGTACTCCGCATGTACGCCGCCATGATTGCCTTAGTATTCAACAATATATTTGCTAGGGTCCTTTTAAGGTCGTCTGATGCAATCAGAAAGACCCTATGTCGGCATGATTCGTGTGTCTGTCTGTGTATCCGCCTGTGTGTCAAACATTTAGTATACATTTTTTGGTTGACACTTGTTCAACTTACTCTCACTTTTAGTGCAGTAATGAATCGAATGCATACTTGGTATGCTTATACCTTGAGACAATGGGTCTTATGTGGGGTAACACATGAGGAGATCAAGGGTCATTCAGGAGTCACTTGGGTCATATTGCATGTCTGTGTGTATGTTCCAATTTGAATAGGTTGACTTTTTTTATCTCCTGCCCAAACGGTTAGGCCAATTTCAGCCCAACTTGATCAGAAGAACCACTGGCCCATTGTTCATATGTGGTCTACTCCGATTGTGGTAAGAGTTCATGTGGGCCGATTAAAGGGGCATTCTTTGAAAATCTGTCCATTTGGGTTTCCCGCCAAAAAATCAACTGTTACGATCACCAAATTTGGTCAGTTTTAGCACTGACCCTAGGCCCATATGAGATGTACACAAATTGGGGTCAAAGGCTACGTGGGTGAATTAAAGGGACATTCTGTCATTTTGGTCAGGTTGACTGGTGTTTATATCTCCTGCCCAAACGCTTACAACTTCCACAATCAGACAACCTATATGGGACTGCTGTCCCTATTTTTTTAGGTTGGGATAGATTCCAAATCTATAATTAAGCAATAAAATTTTGATTTCAAAGCTCATAAAATAATAGGATATTTCAAGACACCCTATACCTGGAAACACTTTTAGACCGGTACCGTACATCGTTTTGTTATCCGAGTTGGTTGCAAAATGTGTCTCATATTTTGATCTCTTGTGAAGTGTTTTATAAACTTAGCAAAACACAACATTTTAATCGCCTCTAAATTTGACTATTGGGCAAATAGAAAGAGCTGCCTTATCGTTTATAGCTGCTTCATCGTTATACAAATAATTTATTGTGGGCCATCATTTTCTTTAGATGGTGGGACGGGGCGCAGATCTTTTGCGGGTCATGAATGTATGACATACTGAAATGGAGGGTCATAACATTTGTGATGACAACAATGTAGGGGAGTCACAAGATGACAACAGATATGATAGTGTGTTTATTTTGTTTTAAAGGGACATAATGGCATGAAAAAAAAATAACATAATGAAAAGGACCCTTCCCGAAATCACTTCCACGAGTTTGAAAACAATTTGGATGTTTACATTCTGTAAAAACAGGAAGAGTTCCAGGGGGAGGTGGCAGTTTGTGGCAATTTCTGGAGGAAAAAAGCAAGGTGTTACATCCCTGACAGAATTTACAGTGTATCTAGCATGTTTTGCGACACAATTCAAAAGCATTCAGACCAGGATTCAGGCATTGTACTTTAGGCTTGTAGTAAGATATTGATCTGGCAAGTGAAAGATGGATTAGCCGGGATTAGCACATATACAATAGCAATGGTCTGTGAGCTGATGACCACATGCTTTTCAAGTTTGGTAAATGCTGGCAGTAATGTCAGCATCCTTGTTCCAGAAATTGCCACGAATTGCCACCTCCCCCCCAGAACTCTTCCTGTTTTTACTGTTTTTACAGAATGTAAACATCCAAATTGTTTCAAACTCGTGGAAGTGATTTCAGTAAGGGTCCTTTTCATTATGTCAATTTTTTTCATGCCATTATGTCTATTTATTAAGGCTGATTTCAATGAAATTTTAGCCTTTTTAGGGGAGTAAGGTGTATCGTTCGGGGTCATAAAATTGTTGTTTTCGAAATACGTGGGTCGTGGTTTTAGTGACGCCGACTTTTCCTAATTTTGTGACCCGGTATAAAGAAACTGATTGTCCCCCATGAGAGAGTTTCCTAGCTAACATAGCAACATGTACGGAATAAACCGTGACCTTGTAGACGAGGCCATTTGGGTACAGTGCTGAAACAAATGATGCATACAGCACTCAATGGAGAACACAATAGACAGATGCGTGGTAGGACACTCAGTCACACGGACACTGTAGTATGACACCGTCCTTTCCAAAGAAAATGTCGGCCCTTGCATCTGTACTGTATACATGCACAGAGCTAGCTATCATTAACTCGAATGTATCATGTTTTAATACTTTGGAGGAGGTTATTATTTTGATAAGTGGCACACTTTAAGACTAGGGACAAGAAAATTGACATGAGGGGCATCAGAAGCACCCTATTGCTGGTAATAACTAATATACGGGGAGGCACTCCCACCTTGGAGGTGACGCGTATTTAAAATTGTTAAGACCCCAATTTTCAGCACCGCTGTCACCCAAAGACCCCATTTTTTTAATATGTCACCCAAAGACCCCATATTTTTGGGAAGTTTTAAAGACCCCTATTTTTGTGGAAATTTTTGAAAATTTTCACTCAAAGACTATTTTTGGTAAAATTTTTGTAAAAATTCTAAAATGACCACATTTTTTGGAAAATTTTGCAAAATTTGTTACCCGAAAAAACCCTATTTGGGGGCATTTTGGCTGTCTCTCTCACCCAAATACACCTATTTGTTTACGACTTCTGTCACCGAATGGCCCTGTGTTTGGAAGCGCCAGCTTTGCACCCATATCCATTTCATATGTGATTCTCCACCCCCCCCCCCCCCCCCCCTTTTTTTTTTTTTTTTTTTTATTCTCCACCCCCCCCCCCCCGGTCCCTGGGTATACGGTACGTCGCGTAATTATTCCCTACTAATGGTGTTAAAACAAAATACCACTGAACTATACACCATGTCACAGTGTACACGTTCACAATCGTGTCACAACGATTCAACTTGGCAACCGAGGTTGCATGATATGGGCAGCGACAGTTCCGCTTAAACATTGAAAGCGTGACTAAAATGATGCAAACAAAATCTAAATGTCATTAAATCCTGGGGTGTTCACCACAAAGCAAAACTGACATCTCTATAGAACATATTTCTACATCAAATGTGACATATTCTTTCGAGGACACCCACTAGAATTTTTGTAAAAAAATGGTTAAAATTGCAGCAAATTTCGCATTTTTGCATTGCGATGATCAAACTCTTGAGGGATTATGGGTAGTCTGGCAAGTCGAAATTCATGAACGACAGCATTTTTCATAAATAAGACTAGGAGTCACGCAGGCGGCGGAAGTACGGCTTACCATCTGAAAACGCTACACTCCAAAAAATGTTGAGTAAAAAATGTCACAGCTCTTAATGTTGAGTAAAATCTTAGTCAAAGTTGAGTTAACCTTACACAAAGCTGAGTATAGGCCTATTTTACCCAACAATGACTAAGCTTTAGTCAACAATGAGTAAGGTTTACTCAACTTTGACTAAGATTTTACTCAACATTAAGAGCTGTGACATTTTTACTCAACATGAGTAAAATAATTTTTACAGTGTACATGCTATAGCTACCAAAGAATGCCTTCCTCAATGTGGTAAAGGTCATAACAGAGCCCTTTAAAAAAAGTGTTCACTTAAAAAATGTTGAAAAAATTAATTTTCGATTTTTTTTCGAAAAATCACACTTCCCCCCAAATTTCGGCCACATTTTGCCCCTTTTCATCCAGAAAATCAAAAAGGGGCTCTATTATGACCTTTTGGGGAAAGCACTATTGAATATGTGGCAGGAAACTATCATAGTTGTAAAGGTCATTACATATAGCCCTGGAGCTATCACACATTTGTAACACATCTCAAGTACAAAAGGTTTGAGTGATTAAATATGTTGACAGACTGACATGACAGGAACCCCTGAAACGTGATTCTTAAGTGCCGCAAGTGGTGCCTTAAGGAGAGGGGCCTAAACAAAGTTTGTACAGGGGTCAAATTTATTGATCCAATCATGTTGAAAAGCACACCATGTTATGTGTCTAACCATAACGATTCAGAAAACGTATAGTTTGTAATATGTACAGCCTAAAGTTTCAGAGTTATAGGCTAAAACAGCAAAATTCAATAATAAGGGTCAAATTCAGTTGTACAGGGGTCAAATTTTAAAGTTGCTCCGATTTGGATAAAAAATGGTGCAAATTATTGGTGGAGTTCATAGGATTAAAATAAGGAATAGTTTTGACTGTCTTAAATGCTTAGTTTCCGATGTAGGGGGCACAGAAGGTCAACGTCCATTGCATTCAACGGGGCTTGATCTTGTTATCCCCCTATTTTCTTAAGCAAGCATTTGAGACACTCAAAACTATTCCTTAATTTTATCCTATGAGCTCCACCAATAATTTGCACCATTTTTTATCCAAATCGGAGCAATTTTAAAATTTGACCCCTGTACAACTGAAATTGACCCTTTTATTGATTTTTGCTGTTTTTAGCCTATAACTCTGAAACTTTAGACTGTACATATTACAAACTATACCTTTTCAACATGATTGGATCAATTTACAATTTGACCCCTGTACAAACTTTGTTTTGGCCCCCTCTCCTTAAGGCACCACTTGCGGCACTTAAGAATCACGTTTCAGGGGTTCCTGTCAGTCTGTCAACATATTTAATCACTCAAACCTTTTGTACTTGAGATGTGTTACAAATGTGTGCTAGCTCCTGGGTTAATAGTGTCATGCCGCTTACCGCTTTGCCGCTCTGATGATGAAATTTACGTCACTACGCAATCATGTCAGAATCGCTAGCGGTGACTCAAGCGGCAAAGCGTCAAGCCGATAAATCGATCTCCCTGCCGCTCGGGCTGCCGCTTTTCCCAAAGCGGCAAATCGCATTGAGTTGACTTGAGTTCAACTTTAGAGCGGTGCCGCTCGATGACGTAGTTCAAGCGATAGCGCCGCTTGACTACAATAGCTCAATCCTGCAAGCGGCGTACACCAAGCGGCTTGCCGCTGAGCGGCAAGCGACATGACACTATGTAATGACCTTGACATTGTGTATACCTGTCTATATGTATGACGTTAACCCATCACGCGGGATATATACATGGCACTTTCTATTCACGAGTCGCTCTAATGACACGGGTCACGCCAGTTGCTGTATTGGGTCCAACGACTCTGTAAGGACAATCCGCTTGGCCTAGTAGTGTTATCATTGTTATGATTCGTCATTATCGTTGAGAATTAAGGGATCACAATGGTGAAGCCTACCGCTCCAAACAAGCATATTATACTTGGAATTGTTAAAGCTACTATCTTTATGGAAATTCTGATATTGTGCTACCTGACTTTTCCCCTTTACCACCGGGTATACAAAAACGAATGGAAGCAGCCATCGTTGAGTTTTCGCTCTATTGAAAAAGTTAGTATCGTTGAATTTCTTTGACAATTTATATGGTATTGGCTTAGGTACAATTGAACACTTTAGGAGGTAATTAATTATTACACCAATTATATGAAAGAATCAACTAGAATCGTTAAGCACTACACGGATCGGTTTTAGAATCTACAAAATAATGTTGGCTTAATTCGTGTTAGTTGCCATAAGTACAAATACCATAAAAGGTTGTTATAACAGATTAACACTTAACTGTTGTCAGTGACATCATTTGACATAAACATTATTTTAAAATTAAAACCAAAGTTTATAAAATAAAAAAAATACTTATTCTTTCACCGTTAAAGAAAACTTGGGGATGTCGGAAGTGTCCTGTATATGTCATTAGTAAGTCAAAGGTGTTTGTTTTCTTGTAAATTCTCCATGTAAACTTGCTTCAGAAGGATAGAGATCGTGTGGTCATTAAAATCTACTCTCTAAATACAAAAGAGTGAGTTTCCCTCTCTTAGAGGGACTCAATGGCATAGAATAATATTCCGACATAATGAAATGGACCCTTACTGAAATCACTTCCACAAATTTGAAAATAATGTGGGTGTTTACATTTTGTAAAAACGGTAAAACAGTTAAGAGTTACAGGCAATTTCTACCACGGAAAATCTAGTCTACAGATTTCATGGGTTCCCATACACCCCCCTTAAAACTGAATTCTACCATGATTTTTAGAATCTCTACGAATTTTGATGTTACCAAAATCAAATATTGTCCCACGGGGTCCGTTTGGCGGCCATCTTGGATTAAGAGGGATTAATCGCACAAAGTGGTTCAATTTAGTTGAAAAGTATCTCAAATGATTCGTCTCATCATAGGGAATCAGAAAATATAAAGTTTGACATATCTGTGATGTTCAGCTACATGGCTGAAAATGTGATAAAGGTCATTGACCTTTTGATTGGTCATTATACAGGGGGGCCAAATTTTCAAAATGCTTCAATCTTGACAAAATTGGTGTCAAATTGTTGGTATGAGCATGAGCAATCTGGAAATGTACAGTTTCCATGATTTCAGATCTTCCATTTTGGTTCATCGGTTAGGAAAGAGAGGATTAGTCCCTAATTCCCATACAAAACAATACAAATTTGATAAAAGGTAACGTTACCCCTAATTTTACCACCTAACTAAACATCCTAGATAGTGCAAACTATACTTTTCTGGATTGCTCATGCTCATAGCTACAATTTGATACCAAATTTGTCAAGATCCATGTATTTTGAAAATTTGGCCCCTGTACAATGACCAATCAAAAGTTCAATGACCTTTATCACATTTTCACCCATATCTCTGCAACTGATTACGTAGTGTTATCATTGTTATGATTCGTCATTATCGTTGAGAATTAAGGGATCACAATGGTGAAGCCTACCGCTCCAACCAAGCATATTTATACTTGGAATTGTTAAAGCTACTATCTTTATGGAAATTCTGATATTGTGCTACCTGACTTTTCCCCTTTACCACCGGGTATACAAAAACGAATGGAAGCAGCCATCGTTGAGTTTTCGCTCTATTGAAAAAAATAGTACTCGTTGAATTTCTTTGACAATTTATATGGTATTGGCTTAGGTACAATTGAACACTTTAGGAGGTAATTAATTATTACACCGATTATGTGAAAGAATCAACTAGAATCGTTAAGCACTACACGGATCGGTTTTAGAATCTACAAAATAATGTTGGATTAATTCGTGTTAGTTGCCATAAATACAAATACCATAAAAAGGTTGTTATAACAGATTAACACTTAACTGTTGTCAGTGACATCATTTGACATAAACATTATTTTAAAATTAACACCAAAGTTTATAAAATAAAAAAAAATACTTATTCTTTCACCGTTAAAGAAAACTTGGGGATGTCGGAAGTGTCCTGTATATGTCATTAGTAAGTCAAAGGTGTTTGTTTTCTTGTAAATTCTCCATGTAAACTTGCTTCAGAAGGATAAAGATCGTGTGGTCATTAAAATCTACTCTCTAAATACAAAAGAGTGAGTTTCCCTCTCTTAGAGGGACTCAATGGCATAGAATAATATTCCGACATAATGAAATGGACCCTTACTGAAATCACTTCCACAAATTTTAGACGAGGTTAGAACGAGTTTGGGGTTTATTCCGTATTGAAATGCGTGGTACACGATTTGGCACTCCACAACTCTCAAAAATCATCCTAGTCTTTGTCAAAGACGCCTCGCATTTTTATCCACCAACCGCGAGCGCGCCTAAGGCGCGTGTCGAACGCCGAAGGCGTGAGGCCGAGCGGAGCGAGGCCTCTTTGCGCAAATTGGTATTTCCCTGTGCAAGCATAATGTGTCAGGGGCGGATCCGGGAATTCTCAATAGGGGGGGGCGCCCGTCACTATTCGCTTTTAAAATTTTCCGGCTCGCTACGCTCGCCGGGTAGACCCAATTTTTTTTCCACTCGTTTCTAAATTCTGAAGAGCGGGGGGG
>JAMKCH010081104.1:0-10302 GCA_023653785.1 Ophioderma brevispina | reverse complement strand
AGGACCCTCTGATGCCAAAACTTCCATAGAACCCCTCCGTTTTTTCGGAGATATTTGAGATTATTTTCATTTACCACTACCACACCATTCTCTATGACGGACTGGAACGTTAATCGCTCGCGCAGTAACCAATTTAGATAATATCGGTCACAGTCTATGTGACACCGACTACACACTTTTCGGACCGCGTATGAGTCGGGAGCCCGGCCTTAAGTATTCGGAGCGGGCGCCAGCGAAGGCAGTACAACTACGGAAGTCTCAGGAAATTCTGGTAGGCCGTTGCATCTAAAAACCTGGTTTATGGGCATTGCCTGAAAAAAAACAAACACAAACAAAACCCCCAGTCGGGCCATTTCTTTCCAAATGGTCAAAATATATGATTTGTTAGAAAAAGCGGACACTTTGGAAGGTTCCGGAAGGTCCGTACATGCCCAACTAGCAACAAACCAACAAGATCTACATCAACTTCCGGGAGAACCGAGTGCTAGTCCTATTCAACGACGTAAACGGCTTTAGGAGGGCGATCTTATCTAACGGTCAACACAGGCTGACGAAAGGCTAGGCCTGGTCAAGAATTATTTTAAATCTAAATGACCGTTATTAGAAATTGGATGTTTTTGCAGCAGTTTAATCCAACTTACCTCGACGGATTTTTGATGGCAATAATTTTTCTTTCTTTAATTATCATGATATTACTAAGATCTTTTGAACGAAGGTTTAAGAGCCGATTTGGTAATGCCTGAGACAGAGAGAGGCCATACATATGCATTTAGCAGTTACACAAATTACCGTTTTGAAATCCCAGATGCCCAAATAGAGCAGATCGTGTTTTACCCACCCCCCCCGGAAGGTTTTTTTGGATGGCCAATTAACAAAAGTGGAAACTTGGATGGAAGTTTTCTGTAATGTTTTTGGATGGTTCCCGGTGGGTTGTTTTGTGCCTGCTTTGTGTTCCAATTGTTGATGAGCATGCCATGGGGCCCTCGGTTCAACTATTGTGCTTCAAAAATGGGTCAAAGAAGGATTCAAAAGAAAAAGTTGATACTTTGGATGGTTCCAGTTTTTCGGTTCGTTTGTGTATCAATGGTTGAAACATGCCTGGAACACAAATCGGTCATTTTTTTTATATAAAATGACAAAAAAACAAAAAATGACATAATAAAGCAACGTAGCAGTTCCCCAAATTTACACTTTGAAAACCCCAATGCCCAAATTGAGCAAATCGTGTCTTACCTCCCCCCCCCCCACCACCCCCCCCCCCCCCCCCCCGCGGAAGGTTTGTGATGGGTCCATGTGCGGTTCGCTTCCTTTGTGTTTCAATGGTTGATGACAATTGCCTGGAACCCAAATTGCCGCCATTTTTGTCCAGAATGGTCAAAATAATGACGTTTAACAAAAGTGGGACACTTTGAAAGTTGCCCGGAAGGTTTTTTGGATGGTTCCCGGTGTTTTTAGCCTGCTTTGTGTTTCAACGGTTGATGTCCATAAAGGTTAACACCAATAAGTGTATAAGTTCTTGTGCCCTCCCACATGACCCCCCCCCCCCGAAAAACCCACTTTGCCGGGGAGTTTTTTAATAAACTCTGGCTCATTGATGGGATACATCAAACATGCCAAATTAACAGGGAAACATGAAAATCGGTTGTACCAATTCAAAATGGCGAGTCACAAATTTTGCAACGGGCCACAATTCATCCGCCGAAAAACGAAAAAACACTTTCACGAAGGACTTTTTGGCTCCTATAGAGAAATGAAAGCATTTACATTGTTTGAATGAAATAAAATTATAAAAAAAAAAGTTACTCCACTAACATTAATGGGCAAAACAATTTGAATAGCACCCACCCAAAATGCTTAAGTATGCTATTAGCACAATACTGCCATAGTGATTTTAAATTTTAATTTTTTTTCACAAAACATGCGCAATGATATTTAGGCAATTACATAAAAAATTTGGGCAAAAGTAATTTACCGTTTAAAAAAAGGCCGTACGAAAACAAAATGTGGGTCAACGTGGACCCTCCCCCTTATACACTTTAAAGTGTTAAGTAAAAGTGTTAACATATCGAAAATATTGCCCAGTTCAGGCGACCTTGGGCCTCCCTGCCCCTGGGCCCCTCACCCTGGGTCTCCCTGGGGCCCCCCTGCCCATGGTTCCATTCCCCCTGGGCCCCCTGCCCCTGGCTCTGCCCTTGCGCCTTTCCCCCCCCCCACACGGGGGCACCCTTTCCCCTGCCCCTTTCACCCTTCCCCTTTCCCTCCCTCCCCTTCCCTTCCCTCTTCCTCCCCCTACTTTTCCTTCCTTCTTACCCTCCCTCCCTCCCCCTTTCTTTTTATTTATCATACCTTAAAAAAGAACACTTATTTTTTTTATTCCTTCATTCATTCTTTCCTCATTAATTCATTGCATTCAGTTATTTCTATATTTAAACCAAATAAGCATTTATCTTATGTTAGGCCACCTTAATTTAATTGTATGTCTTAAAAGCTCCTCATTTGAAAACTAAGAGAAGTGCAGTTATTTTTTTTATTTTTTTTATTGGCCATCTTCCGTGATGTTTTGTTGCTGTCACTTCATTTGGCACAAAATGAAATATTTAATTAAACCCACCAGGCATGGCTGGGCACTATTTTGCTTGCTTTGTTTTGTTAATTAGGCGATTCGTTATCTCACAATGTCTGACGTACGGGATTTTCTGTGTTGAAAAAAATGAACAACGCGGGTGATTGATTTTTATAATGAGAGGGGAGCTTTGAAATTAAACAATAAAATAAGAAGATGGCCTGTTTATTTTAACATGTGACTGCAATTTAGTTATTTATATTTCAAAATTTCCTCAGTTGTTTCGTTATTTTTTGGAAATTTTTCCTTATTGGTTCATTGAGGATTCTGTTTTGAATATAACAAAATCCTTTGTGTAAAAAACCTCGTTATTTCCGAGTAAAGGGCATCGCCGGATAAGGAGGAGAAGGAGGCCATCTATAATCATAATAGTTATCTTTCACCATCAATTTGAGGGGGTGTTTGGACAACTACTTTATCATGTACGCAAGGTGTTTTTTATGCCCAAAAAATTACACTGTATCAAGAAAAAATGACGAAAAAGTCTGAGAAATTTCAGAGGCATGCTCTCGGGAAAAAGCAAAGCTTAAGAGGCATCCCTCCATTTCAATGACATGATTACTTATATGAAGGAAAAGGGAAGATGTGCATAGCTGCCCTTTGTCATGGTACTTGTAAGTGTCGCCTATAGATAGACCTTTGCCTTCATAAGCTACAAAGAGGCTAATGAGGCAGCCTTTATAACAATACCTAAATACCCTTCGCCTTATGCTGCTAAGATTTGGATTAATATAACCTCCTTCACACCAAGCAGGACTCAGGAATACAACACAATGGCCCATCCATGACTGCGTTATTTATATCTTCCCATGGTGCAGTTCAATAGTCTTCTTCACCATGGTAATGAGCACAACATCCCCTGTTTTTACTATGATTTATGATAACCAGACGTGCATGGTCAGCTGTGGTTAACATGTGAACATGAAAGCTATTGAAACAGAGCCCTTGGAGATTAGCATGCCTTACCATTTAGTGATATGGTATTGTTTTTGTATGTGAAAAGTTGTGTTGTTTTTGGCCAATCCTTTAGTGGTTTCCGGGGCCACCCCCCCCCCCCACGAAAACAAAAATGCAAAATAAGGTCATCCTTCCACCCCAAGACCCAGAACGCCACTCAAAATATTATGTTGCAAATAATATAGTGCCACACTCCTTGCAACGCGGCGCATTGTGGTTCTTGGAGGTGGACACGGCTTCAAAATGGAACATTTTATTACCCATTGAAGCCGGTATTATAACTTTACTAAAACCGAATTTTGGGAAAATTTATTGTAAAGTGGGATTTTTCAAAACCAGCAAAAGGTAAACTTTGAGCATGGCGCTTTATTTATGAAAAGTTTCAAAGTGCATCACCTACCCTGTTTACTCCCTCTCTCCCCCTCTCCCCCCCCTCCCTTCCCCCCATTATCATGAAAAACTTAGAGGGCGTCTTCAGTTGTCTTTATCCGGCGATGTCCTTTCAAATTTAACCGGGACAAGTGACCATTGAAAGTAGAAGGTATGTATGCGGGACAAATGTTTCCCTTTTGAATCGCCCACCCGCATCCATGTATAGAGGTCAGGGAAAATCCCCGGATTGATAACGTAAGTCTCTTACACAGTACCAATTAGATAATGTCTTTCGGCATTTAGTAATGTCTTGACATAGACTACACCGTGGGAACATTGCCGAGCAAAAGTTCTCGCACCAGACCCAACAGGGATCAAAGTGGAGAATCCCGAATCGATACATCTAAGCCTTTTATGGTAGCCGTTTGACTAAAAAACATCGTTGCTATTAAGGATGGAGCGCCATAGGTACTTTTTAGGCTTTATTGGTTGTTTTACCTTGCACCCCCTGGGCAATCAACCCCAACCCGGGTCCTTTTTAGGGTGCGGGGGATGGTATGGGTTCCTGTAGAAGGGTTTGGAGTAGTTTGAAATTTCGGGAAACCAAAAATTGGGGTCCATACCACTTAGTTTGGATATTTCTTGACAACAGTCCTTTAGAGGTGCTCAGGTTACGTGGCGGGTGGGGGTGGGGATTCGCTGCGATGTGAGAGTTTCTCTTTTCAGTGATTTTCCTCTTTTGAAAATCTTTTGTGCTAAAATTAGTTTTTTCTTAATTTTCAGCCAATTTTTTAGATTGTCCTCTGATTTGACCGCTACTGATTTTTCTTTTCCTCTGTTGTTACCCGGTGGACTCTCACAAGCCATGATATAATATTACTTCCAAATGTAGACTAGTCGGCAACCATTACACAAACCACAGTACAAAAAAACTGTTGCACCAAAATAATGGCAACCATTTGGATTGCATTTTATTTTTTCCAATGCTGGGGGGGGACACAACCCGAATTCCCCCTCGACACAATCCGGACACCAAATCCAGTTAGAGACCATCTATATAGGGTAAAGATGTTGATTAATCCATTATTTATCTGATAGAAACAATTGTTACATCTAATGGTTTAAATCTTCTCTCGACCTCTAAACATCATCGTGGTGTACCGCCAAGGCTACCCAATTAGGTCCGATTCTTTCGTACTGTACATGCACAATGATCTTCTTTGGTTCCAGCCTTCCTCACTATAATTATTGCGATGACACTAACATTCTTTGCACATTGACGACCCGATATACTCGAAACCACGGTTAATAACGAACGTTTCCATATTTCAATTGGTTCAAACCATAAGAAGCTGTCTTAATATAGCTAAAAAAATGGTCATGATCCTTCAAAAACAAAAACATAGGGTACAGACCAGATTACTAATCTAAAAAATACAAATAGACAATAACAACATCAGTGAGGTAAACACCACTAAGTTTCTTGGCGTACTTATTGATAAACAAACCTTTCTTGGACTCACAACACTGCCCATATCTCAAAAATTATTTCTAATATAATGGCATCATCCGCAAAGTCCTCCTATCTTCCCTTAGATTCTCTCGTACCATATACAAATTACGTTTATACTCCTTATCTACATTATTGTGCATTTGTCTGGGCAGACAAAAATAATACACATCTCAACACTCTATTCCTGTTACAAAAAAGGGCAATTCGCACTTGTACTAATTCCTTATGGTGGCACACACAGACCCATTCTACACTCAATGAAACTGTTAAAACTTTTGATATTTCCTTTTCCAACTTGGTACTTTAGGTATAAATTCCATCACAATTTTACTTCCTTCAGGCCTACTTAAACCCAGCTTCATCAAAAGAAATGATCAGATCCATTCATACAACCACTCGTTATGCTTCGGACATTCATATTATCCCTACCAAACCACAAAAATAGCAGAGAAATACCTTTAAAACCCAAGGCGCACTATTTGGAACGGCTAGATGCCACTTTAAAAACATAGCCATAACTCTATAATTTAAAAAACATTTCACAACGGTTTATTCTCAGGTCATTACCATGTAGACTGAGTTGTGTGATCTTTATTGTGTATGTATTCTGTACCGCTGTCCTGTTTCCCTTTTTTATTATGTCATCTATCCCCTCCTTGGTCATAGTCTGTCTGGTCGTCGGTATGTCTCTGTATATGTTCCTGGCTGGTAAACTTTATATGCTTTAAGATGCCTGCATACGATCGACCCACTGAAGTTTTATCCATGGTTATTGACTAGAGGCTCTACCATTACCATTTCGCATAATTACTTGTTATGCAGGCCTATGTGAACATCATAACTTGCCAATTTTTTTTTTATTTTTTTCTCATGAATGAGGTCATTGCGTTACACGCTCTGCGTTTTGCAGTGGCCTCGTCCAGTTAACTTTATTTATGTACAGATAAAAATATGTAATTTTGCCCCTTCAATATTATTATATTTATCAGTTCTATTGTCAAGTACCTGTTATATAAATAGTGTTGATGGACTAATAAATAAATATGAAATATATCAAAAATAGTAGCCAAAATACACAAATAAAAATGTTACTACAAATGCAAAATTCGGGTTTCAATTATAATTTCCCAACTTCTGAGGGGGGGAACACCCCTCAGACAACTGCAGGGCCGTACGCAGGTTTATTGGGGGCGGGACTTCGAAAAAGTGGGATTTTTCGAAGAGGGACTTTTCTTTAACAATTATTATTTTGACCATTTTTTTTCAGCAAAATAGTTGAATTGAGGCCAGCAATGCTCATCCCCCATTGGAAACAAAGCAGGCCAAAAACACTGGGAACCATCCAAAACCCTTCAGGAAACTCCAAAGTGTCCACTTGTTTGAAAAAAAATCATTTTTTGACCATTATGGAAACAACAGAACTGGCCCAATTTGGGTTGCAGACAATAGTCATCAACCATTGAAATTACAAAGGAGACAGAAAACCATGGAACCATAAAAAAACTTCAAAGAAAACCTCCAAGTGTCCCACTTTTGTTTTAAAAAATCATTATTTTTCCATTTTAGATTTTAAAAAATGGCCGATTGTCCACTTTCTTAACAATCATTATTTTTGACAGTTAGAACAAATCGAGGGCCAGACAATGCTCATCAACCATTGGAACAGAAAGAAGGCAAAAAAAACCGGGAACCATCCAAAAACCTTCCGGAAACTTCCAAAGTGTCCCCTTTTGTTTTAAAACAATCATTATTTTGACCATTCTAGACAGAAATGCCCAATTTGGGTTGCAGACAATAGTCATCACCCATTGAAATACAAGGAGCAAGAAACACATGGAACATAAAAAACCTTCAAAGAACCCTCCCGAAAGTGTCCACTTTGTTTAAAAATCATTATTTTTCCATTTTAGATTTTAAAAAATGGCCGAGTTGTCCACTTTTCTTAAAAAATCCTTATTTTGACCATTTTGAAGCAAAATCGAGGGCCAGACAATGCTCAGCAACCATTGGAACAGAAAGCAGGCAAAAAACACCGGGACCATCCAAAATCCTTCCGGGAAACTTCCAAGTGTCCACTTTTGTTAGAATCATTATTTTTGAACCATTCTGGAACCCACAATGGCATTTTGGGGTTCCAGGCAATTGTCCAGCAAACCATTGAAACCAAAGGAAGCCGAAAAACACATGGAACCGTCCAAAACCTTTCCGCCGCGCGGGGATGGGTAAGACACGAAATCTGCTCAATTGGGCATTATAAGGATTTCAAAGCGGTAATTGTGGAACTGCTACGGGCTTTTATTATGGCAGTCCTGTCTCAGTGACTTCATAATTGCTCTTAAACCCTTCGTTCAAACGATCCTGAGTATATTCATGATAATTTTAAGAAAACAATATTGACGTCAAAATCCGTCGGGGTTATTGGATTAACCTCGGCTGCAAAAACAGTGCAATTTCCAATAACGGTCCTTTAGATTTAAATATTCTTACCCTTTAGTTTAAGCCTGTTGTGTGACCGTTAGATAAAGCGCCCTCCTACCGTTACTTCTTTGAATAGGACTAGCACCCGGGTTACGCCGGGAAGTTGAATGGTAGATCTGTTTGTGTTAGGTTGGCATGTCCTACCCCGACCTTCCTGCATTCCAAGTACCAACTTTTGTTTACAAATCATTATTTTGGACCAATTTGGACAGATTGGCCGATTTGAGTTCCGGCAATGCCCCATAAAAACATGGTTTTTAGGACGCCCGCCTACCATATAATCATGAGAACCCCGTATTTGTATGCCTGCCCTTGCGCCCGCGCCTGCGCCCGTGCCCGCGCCGAATTACATTAAGCCAGGAGGCCTCGTGTTTTTGTATCGCCTTGTATCGCCTGCTTTAAGGCTGGAAGACACATAGGGATCACTGTGTCCACTGTAGTTGTGTTGTTGATGATGTCTGTTGATGTATTGTGTTGTTGATGTCTGTTGTTGTGAAAAGAAGGTTAACATATGCCTGAATTAGCCGCATACTTTGATGGATTTAAAGCAAAATTGGTGTGTCACATGGGGTGCAACATGCATCCCCCATTGTTATGCGGTCAAAGATCACATCTATTCTATCTATCGATCTATGCACCATGTCCAATAGGACGTGGATCCTCGAACAAATTTAGACCAATCTATTTGCTATATTGCGCTTCCAAATAGGCCTTGTGGAAGGTGGTGCCCACCATGATGTCATCTTCCCATCTCTTCCTTGGCTCCCTGTCTGTTGTGCCTCGACAGTTTCCATAAAATTGAGTTTGGTAGGCGGTTTGGTCATTCTGCACAAGGTGACCAAAACCTGTCAGCTGCGAGGCAGTGATGCGAGCTAGGAGTCCTGTTTGGTTGAAAGTGGCAGGAGGAGATTCTTGACGATACTTCTTAATTCCGGATCTTATCCTTCCAGCTGATATTAAGGATTTATCTGTAGCATCGCATCTCAAGTGCTTCCAACTTCTTCATGTCATTCTTTTGATGGTCCAGGTTTCAGAGCCATACAGAAGCAATGGGTTGACTAGTGAATTAACACAAGTCGTAATTTGGGGGAGAGTGAGATGTCTTTATCACTCCGCCTTCTGTAATTTCCCTAGTGCTGTTGATGCCTATAATAATCTGCTTTTGATTTAGCTGGTGGAGTCGTTTGATGGTGGTAGCGTTACTCCAAAATACTTGCATCTGTTAACTGCTCAAAGTGGTGAACATCAAGCTGGATCTTAATGGGAGCTGGTCTCACGGGGAGAATTACCATAGCTTGTTTTAGGTATACTGTATCTGAATCCCATATTGCTTGCTAGCATGATGCACTTGACTCAAATCAAGGTTGGCAGATCGTCCTCTGAGTCAGCGATGAGAGCTATATCGTCAGCAAACCGGAGGTCTTTTTAATTGTAGCCATCCACGTTTATGGCCCAAGTTTGTACAGTATCAAAGGCTTCATGATATAGATGTATTCGAGAATAGGTTGAAGAGGTCTGGTGATAGGAAGACATCCTGGAGCACGCCAATCGTTGTTCAACACCATCTGTAAGATGTTGTAAGTCTGATGCAGTTTTAGCATGGGTATAGAGATCTTGATGTTGATCAGTTTTTGAGGGCACACCCATAATGAAGATCACTGTAAGAGGCCATCGTGCCATACTCGATAGAATGCCTTCTTGTAATCAATGAAGACGACATAAACCTCCCATCTTTCTTTCTAGGCGATTGTGGGATTAGGAGCTTCAGGCCGAATAGACTTGTTAATTGTGGGAGCGGGCAGGAACACATACCGAGGTCCAAATGTATGTGAGGTGAGTGGTCAAGTTGTAAAATAGGCTGAAAAGTAAAATTGATCTCATTTGAACAGCCGAAGTCAATTTGGAACCAAACTTGGTCAAAGGTCACATGTGTCCCTTCATTTGTGATGAGGTTCAAGGTCACTAACCGAGGTCAAAGGTCATGTGAGGTAAAGTTGTAAAATAGGCTGAAAATGTAAAATGGACTTAATTTGAAAGTTCAATTGGACCAAACTTGGTTATGGAGTTACATGCAAAGTCATTTGTGTATGAGGTCAATAGGTCACCATACAAGGTCAAAGTGATGTTAGGCCTATCATTCACAAACCGCGACGGCAGGTGACACAAGCGGTGCCGCCCCCCAAGGACCGATGTTTTTGTTTAGTTTAGTCGGGTTAAACCAACTCCAAAATGGCCGCCATGCATAGGTAAAACACACATTTCACTGGGTGTACAAGTCGTGGATTCTAACAATTCAATGGTGTCAACATATACATTTTTTAAGGACCACTGAACATGTATCTTAATAGTGCATCACACC
>JAMKCH010081101.1:0-17456 GCA_023653785.1 Ophioderma brevispina | reverse complement strand
TCGGCGGTCAAATCCACGGACCACATGTGCCCTCACAATTATCGTTATATTATCTCCACTTGTATTAAAATATTATTTCTCTGTGAAATAGAACAGATTTTCTACAGGGGAAGTATCTATCTAATGGCACCATACAAGGAAACATGAAATCCCCAAGCTTCAAGTGCTATGCTGATTGTGCAAACTTTTTACAGAGGTTTCTAGGAAAGCTACAATAAATAACTTGGGAACTTTCCCGGGAAATTATTCCAGTTTGAATGTTGTCAGTAGTATGATGTCATTTGGTGAGAAACCACTTGGACAGTGTTGGGCGAGTGAGATGGTCTAATTGGTGTAATGGGGTAGAGAGCTTTGCCTTGGACTAAGGGTCTCGGGTCAAATCTCAATGGTGGCTGGGCTAATTCTAGGTACTCAATTGGTGGTTTTAGTTGGATAGCTGGTATGACTAAACCCATAAATTACCACTCTCCTCATGGTGGTGTATTTGATATGGTCAAAGGAATCATGACAAACTCTCTCGGACTGTGTATGTCTTGGTCAGTGTTTTAATGTAGCAACTGTCCCCCGCCATAACTGCAAACGTTGGTAAGTGGCGGTTGTTAGTCTGGTGGTGATGGTGTGGTGGTTGGTGGTGGAGGGTCAATGGAATCTAAATCTGCACTAAACGCAAATGATGATAATACTGTTTGAATAATGATTAGCTCACACCATACGCTCCCATAGCATCTGTAATGCTGGCACACAGCGCACCTATTCCGTTTCCGCATCGCTAATTGGCCGGCTATTCTAGACATGCCCTACGTCTTTTGACTCACGTAGCAGCAAAGCGCGGTGTTAAAGGCTCTGCCGATTAGCTTGATAAATGGTGGTACCTTGGATAGCGCGAACAATCAAAGAATCAGGTGGTCGATCTGATGTTAGAAAGGGTTCCTGACAAAAAGACAATTACTCCACTAGTTTTGTAAGCCTGACGTGTGACATGACTTGACAACAGCAATCGAGAATTGAGCCAGATTGAAAAGGTAGGAAACGTGATTGTTGGATCGTAGTTTAACGTTTGTTCGTTTCTTTTTCCCAAATAACAAACCTATATTATAAACTAGTCAGCTAAATAGGACAATTTAGTTAGAAATATTTGGTGCGTCAATCGTTACGTAGGCCACGTATTTTGCGCAATCTCCAGTGTACCCGCAATGTACACAAAGTCCACTTCCAATGCTATCTGACAGAGTTTCCCACCCTCAGCCTGCGGCGCGGGTCCGGAAAGAAGAGTCTGTGTCACAGACTGCAAAGATATTATCTAAATTAGTACTGCGCGAGAGATTAACGTTATAAGTCTTCGTAGCGAATGCAGGAAAATGAAAACTAACATTCTCAAATATCTCCGGAATACCGGAAGGGGGTCTATGGAGGATTTTTGATCAGAGGGTCCGTTACTATGTTTTGTTTCAATAGGCCATGTATCGGAATGGGTTTGAACCTATAGAAACTAGCGAGAAAATGAACGTTTGTGTCGGGTGTACTTCGGTGCTAGCAAACACGGAAAAGTGAAACACGCAACCTACGGGCGCAATCCCTTTTTCCCAAAAGTGCCTTTCGTATTATTCAGTGTTAGAATTTTCAAACGCTGGTTTCAATTACACTTTCAATTTAGAAAACAGGATATACGTACTTAATTACCGGACCGCCGTACGCTCAGCTCCGATAAGAATTGATTGATTACAACTCCCTAGGGCCGTGTGAAGGTTTGCAGATTCAACAGTGGGCGGCGCTGTGTGTCATGACGACACGTAAAATGGTGTGAAGTCTCATCACCACAACATTCTGCTTGATTAAAGTGGGTTGCCTGATAAAAGCATGGTACGACGAGGGTAATCAATCAATCAATCAATGATTACAAAAAACAAATCAGAACAAAAATTGGTTGCCATATCGGCCCTGGGCGGGGAAAAAACCATGGCCTTTGACCTTTTAAGAGTCAAAAAACCTCACTGTAGTAAAAACGGTAACATGACAAAACCTCATATGTAACATATTCAGGAGACACACAAAAACTGAATTGGTGCTGTAATGCCTTACACAAGAAAGGGGGGTCCTTGCTAAAATCTAAATCTAGTTAGATAATTATTTACTCAGTCTGAAATTAAACTGCCAGTAGACTTTACTATCATATTTGGCTGAAATTCAAACTAAAACCCCGATGTGACCAAAATGCACAGAGTTTTTTAGCACTGGGGCCCGCGGTTTACATATGTGTTTTGATTTGACCCTGGAATTACATATGAGGTTTTTCCGCCAGCGACGATATTTCTTCAGAAATCGCGGCCCCCGGCTTTATGAAAGAATATGCCCACGTGAATTTAGTGAGTTAAACTTACTCTGCAGAAACAATTCCGTCCCAATTGTCAATGTTATCTTTGTCCCGCCAATTACAAATCATTACAAGGCAGGAAAAGGAAACAGAAAAATAACATGAACAAGTTAAAACACTTAAGTGACCAAGGGCTTTTCACTCTTTTGGTGCCCGGAAGGGGGGGGGGGGGGGGGGGGTCATTTGGAAGGAATTTGGTACAATTTTTTTTTATTACATCTGAAAGGCATACACTCTAAGAAATAAATGTTCAACATAGAACATTTTTTGTCAGTATTTTCACCCTAAGCAATGCTAAGGTTCTGGTAAAGGAACCTAAAAAGTTCTATGAAGACCTTTCAAAATTAAAATAGGACTATAAAAGTTCTTTTGTATGTGTTCACATTCATTTTGAAAGGGAAGCAACAGGAAAGGCAGTGATAAACCCTTAAGGTTGCTGCCAAAATAATTTTCAGGCCTGAAAAAATATTTTTTTCTGCTTTATACCAAGAACCTCGGCAGTCCTCAGAAGGGTGCTTCATTAACATAACTTTAAGGGTTCCTAGAGTTTTAGGTTCTACAAAGAACCCTTTTCTTGGCTACAGAACCTTTTTGTTTTCTATAAAGAACCCGCGAAGATTTGTTAGGGTTCTTAATATAACCAAAAACAGGTTCTGTAGCCAAGAAAAATGGTTATTTTAGAACGAAAACTCTGGACCTAAAATGATGTTAACAAAAGCACCATTCAGAGGTCTGGTAGAACCGAACAGCGATTTTATTTATTTTTATTTGACACAAAAAATATTTTCGAAACAAAGGTTCCCCATCCACTGCCTTTCACATTGCTTAACTTTCAAAATATATGTGAACACAGCAAAAAAAAGAACATTCCTAGGCTATTTCAATTTTGAAGGTCTTCATAGAACTTTTTAAGGTTAGAACCTTTAAAGTTCTTTAAAGAACCTTAACAGTGCTTAGGGTGAAAAATACAGGACCAAAATAGGGTCTTGTGAACATTTTTTTAAGAGTTGTAGTGTAAGACAACACCAAAATCGGAAAAAAAATTTTCAAAAAATCTCATGGGGCTCATCTATGTACTCAATTGTGGTTTTAGTTTGTATAGCTGGTATTGACTAAACCCATAATTACCACGCTCCTATGGTGGGTAAGTTGCGAGTATGGTCAAATGAATCCTGAAAAACTCTCTCGGTACCCTGTGTATGTCTTGGTCAGTGTTTTTTAGATGTGAGCAAACTTGGGTCCCCCCCCAGTTAACGTAATGCAAACGTTGTAAAAGTGCCGGTTGTTATGGTGGTGGAGGTCAATGGAATCTAAATCTGCAAAAACGCAAATGATATAATACTGTTTTTGTAAAATCTAGCTCACACCATTTACGCCTCCCATAGATTCTGTACTGCTGGCACACAGCGGCCACCTTTACGAATTTTCCTGCACGCTAATATTGGCGCCGCTAGTTCGTAGACATGCCTCGTCTTGGACTCCCGAGCATCAAAGCGCTGTGTGTTAAAAGCTCTGCGATTAGCTTGAACAAGGTACCTTGGATAGCGCGAAATCAAGAATCGGTGGTCGATCTGATGTTAGAAATAGGTTCCTGACAAAAAAGGACCAAGTAGCTCACTTGTTTTTGTAAGCCTGACGGGTGGCATGACTTTATAGCAGCAATCGAGATGGAGCCAGCTGAAAAGGTAGGAAATGGGCTGTTTTGTATCGTATTTTTCACGGTTTTCCGTCTTTTTCCAAAAACAAAACCTAATATTATAAACTATTCATCTAACTAGACAAGTTCCATTTGAACATATTTTGGTGCGTAAATCGTTTACGATAGGCCAAGTATTGTTTGCGCAATCTGCTCCATTGTAAACCTACCAAACCTCAATGTAACACAATTCCCATCAATGCTATCTGACAGAGTTTCCCACCCTTCCAGCCTACGGCGGTTCCGGGAGTAAGTAGTTCGTGTTCACAGACTGCAAAATATCTTAACTAAAATTACGTTACTTCCTAGGTACAACAAAGAGGGGGGAGAATCTAAGGGGACGTTCATGGACACGGATCTGGTCCGGGGAGAAGCCCCGTCATCCCTGGAGGAATAAGACGGGGGATGTAAAAGGGGGGGGTCCTCATTCGAAGCGTCGTCCAGGGTGCTCCTTCCGTAGAAGTCGGCTGGAGAACCCAGCTGTGGGGAGATGGGTGGGCAGGAGGTTAGACTGACCCGGATGTTGCGCTGGGGGGTAGCAGGGGGGGGAGGGCTTAAGGGGGGGGATCACACGACTCCTCTGGCCCCCTTCCTAGAGGGTGGGGGAGGATCCTGAAAGGCCCCAGCAACGTCGCGGGAGACTTGTTCTTGGGAAGGGCGGAGGGCAATTGGGTCCAGGGGGTGTTAGTAGGGGGGTAAAAACCCTGGATTTTTGCATCAGAGGTTCCGTTACTAAGATGTTTTTTGTTTTTTCAATAGGCCTATGTATCATAATTGGGTCTAAACCTAATTCCTATAGAACCTAGCGAGAAAATTGAACGGTTTGTGTCGGGGTACTTCGGTGCTCGCAAAACGGAAAAGTGAACATGCAAAATCCGAACTACGGGCCGCATCCCTTTTCCCACAATGGCCTTTCGGTTTATTTCATCTGCGAATTTTTCAAACTCAAACGCTTTGGTTTCAATTTCCGCTTTCAATTTTAGAAAGTCCACTTTTAGAAACAGGATATACGTACTTAACCCGTACCGCCGTACGCTCCAGCCGATAAGAATTGATGTGATAACGTCCCTAGGGCATTGAGGTTGCCAAGGTTTGTGCCAAGATTCAACAATGGGCGGCGCGGTGGGGGGCATGACACACGTACAAAGGTGTTGATCTCAAACACACGAACAATCTCCTGTCTGCTTTGATAAGTGGGTTTCCATAAAAGCATGTACGACGAGTGTTAATACAATCATCAATGATAAAAAAAAATCAGAAAAAAATGGCTGCCCATCTATCCTTCTGCTTGCGGTGGGAAAAACCATGTGCATTTGACCTTTAAGGAGTAAAACTCACATGTAAGTAAAAATGGGTAAACATGACAAAACCTCATAGTAACATGAGTTCAGGAGACACACCAAACTGAATAATTGGCTGGAATGCCTTACACCAAAGGGTTTCCTTTCTAAAATAATCTAAATATAGTGTCGATATTATTTATTCAGATCCTGAAATAAACTGCCATAAATGAAATTTACTAATCATACTACTATCATATTTGCTTGAAATTCAAACTAGACCGTGTGACCAAAATCACAATATGAGGTTTAGCACTAGGCCCTCTTTTTACTATGTTGTTTTTGGCATTTGACCTCTGTAATTACAATATGATTTTTTTCCCTCCCGCCAGCGACGATATTTTTCTTCATAAATCGCGACCACTGCTTTATGAAAGAATATGCACTTTAAGGCTTAGAGTTACTTACCTCTGGGCAGGCCCATATTCCGTCACCAACTTGTCAATGTCTACTTTTGCCGCCATTCCAAATCCTTACAAGGCAGGAAAAGAAAAAAAGAAAAATAATGACAAGTTAACACTTAAGTGACAAGGCTTTGGAACGCTCTTTAGTGCCCAGGAAGGGGGGGGGGGGTCATACCCTCCCCCAGGACCACTTTCGCAAAAGGAATTTGGGTACGAGTTTTTAATTGACATCGAGGTGTCAGAAACACTCTATAAAGAAGGTTCAACATAAACCCTTTTTTTGTCCTGTATTTTTCACGCTAAGCACTGCTAAGGTTCAATAAAGAACCTTAAAAAGTTCTTCTATGAATACTTCAAAATTTAAATAGGCCCAGGAAAATAAGTTCTTTGTTATGTGTTCACAGTATATTTTTGAAGGGTAAGACCACATAAAGGCAGTGATAACAACCCTTAGTGGCTTCCAAAATAACTTCCTGGCCCTGAAACTTTGTTTTCTGTATACCAATAACCCGGCAGTCCTCAGAAGGGTGCTTTATTAACATGAATTAAGGGGTTCCTAGAGTTTAGGTTCCTACAAAGAACCATTGTTTCTTGGCTTACAGACTTTTTTGGTTCTTCAAGAACCCCCCGGCGGAAGATTTGTTAGGGTTCTTAATAATAACCAAAAAAGGTTCTGTAGCCAAAAAATGGTTCTTTGAGAACCGAAACTCTAGGAACCCTAAAATGTTGTTAAATCAGCCCATTCAGAGGTTGTCTTGGTAATAACAGAAAGATATTATTTTTATTTTGCCACAAAACAAAAATATTTTAAGAACCACAGGGTCATCACTGCCTTTCACATTGCTTAACTTTTCACAATATATGTGAACACATTCAAAAAGAACATTCCTAGCTATTTCAATTTTTGGAAGGTTCTTCATAAACTTAACCTTTAATTAAGTTCTTTAAAGAACCTTAACAGTGCTTAGGGTAAATCAGACAAAAATAAAGGGTTTCTATGTTGACCCTTTTATTTCCTCAAATATAACAGACAAAACACCAAATTTGGCCAAAAAGATATTGCATCGTAACAGTGGTGGATCTTGACCTAACAAGGTTTGACATTGCTAATGAAATCTTGGACCGAACGTTTTCACATTCGTCGCTGGGGCAGGAAAAAAGACCTCATTTCAATGCAAAACACTCATATGTGGGCACCTTCGGTAACATGGAGGCAACCAATTCTATTGTCCATGTTTGGTCAAATCGAGTTGGTGAAAATGAATAGATGATTTTTAATTACGTACTAAGATCTATTCAAGTATTTTTTCGAGTACTTTTGCAAAACGACAATATCGCGAAACAGGTCGTTTTGTCACAGTTTTATTAAACCGTAAATGCACATCTTAGGGGTTTTGCATCAAGAGGTCAAATGCACATATGAGGTATTTCCTGCCCAACGACGATATATTTCATGAATTTAGTAGATGTCCTTCCTTCAAACCAAAAGGTATCTGAGCGTGCAAAGCTGAGATAAGTTAGGCAAAATGCCGTGAACGGCTGCAATAAAAAAAACCCAAGATACTGCTGTCTCGGTATTTTATCAACTTGTCAACTTTAAAGTGATATAACCTCTTTTGAAACTCCAACACCGTACGAAACACGACCTGTCTCGGCTTGCTTCAAATCAGAACTGACGAGCCTTCTACAAAAATAATATAATTAAGAGAGCAGATGTAAGAATACTAACAACAAATAGATGAAAGTTAATGTTATTTTTAATTGGTTAGTATGCTTAGAAAAATATATTCGTGAAATGATCCAAAATACAACCCAATATACTAATACTGCTTGTAAAGAATGAAATGATTAATCCTTACAAACTAATAAACAAGAAACAAAAAAAGCCAAAAATGAATAGAAAAAAGTAAAAACAACAAACAGCACACACACACAGCATACCCCACACCACACCACCCCATGTAGAAGATCTACATTTTGGGCGTTTACTTAAAAAATCTCTTTAAAATCAACTTTTTAAAATACTTTTCTAAAAAAAGACACGTTTTTCATTTTTAATTAAATGTAAACTTTTTTTTAAACTAACTTACTCATTTTTCTTAGCCACGATGATTGCGCCGCCGGCCTAATATGTTTTCTTCACTATAAAAAAATCCTCGTTTTCTACTCTTTTTTACGGAATAAACCTCAATATTAGTGTTGAGGTTTATTCCTTAGAGGAACAAAAAGTCGAGTACCGTCCTTGTACAAATACTGCCCACAATGTAAGAAAATACTCCCACAATATAAAATACTCCCACAATGTCGTTTTATACTTACAAATTCTACTTTACTCCCAGAAGGTATCTCTGTATGTACACCACACACCCACACACAAACACACCCAACTAATCTCTAATTGATGCATTTAAGGGGTCTCTTTTTTAAGCTCGACCTCGATTGCAATTTTCTTGACTTACCAATATATTACTATGCATGTTTTATATCATATAGGCCAATGTTTGCAAAGTTATAAAAAGGCATTAATTTGACCTCGTTGCTATGGTAACTGAACAGGACTTCTGATGTGCTAATATGGGACTTTCATTCTCAAACCGTACATGGGTAAAGGTGCATGGGTAGAGTGTACAGAAAAATATTATGTGTTCATTTATTTTAAATATAGATTATCATTTGTATTGCTTTGGTGATGAGCTAATGGGTTAAATGGGTTATTATTCTTACACATAATAATACTAAAAATAACATGATCGTTTGGGGAAGGTTTTAAATATCATTAGGTTTATAATGATCTTATAGTTTGTCAAATTAATTCATATTCATATCCTTGTGTTATGCAGTGGATTATCCCCTTAATTTGCATAAATTAGATTCATATCCCATCCTTTGTAATCCAAAACGGAAATAAATAAACCCAATCCTCAAAGGGAGGCGTTGGGGGAAGGTATATATCGCCCTAACGCCGTAATTAGTGAATAACGAAAGCCAATTTCCCCCTAATGCACGTGATAGCAATATAATTAAAAATAATAATAATAATATATAGGATATATATATAGATATTTTTCTTAAATTTCCGACACAGGGTGGAGTACTTTCCTAATGACAAATGTATACAAAAATGCATCCAAGACCTTTTGCTTCCATCCAAACCTTTGAACGGAATAAATAGGTCTCTTTTATCTTAAAGCAAAATCAAATATAAAACTGAAGACATTTATACTTTTATAGCAAGCTTTAATCTCAATTAAGGTAGAATTTTTCAATTTGAAACATAGTACCCCTTTAATATCAAAGGAAAATAGCCCCATTCTTCCCTTTTTTTTCTCACCTCTAAGAACCGCAGAATAAAGTTCGCATGCTTTTCTTTTCCTTGCAAGACAATCCTTCAAAGTGTCTTTAAAAAACTGACAAAGAAATCACGAATAAAAACATACAAATTGCGAGAAAAACAAATAATTGGATACAAGATAGGTTAGACTCTGCTAATCTAAATAATAGATGGTGTAGTTTCCTTTAGCGACTTTTCGTCTTGCTTATCACTGAGGTCTCCAACTCCTTCCAATCATATTGAATACCAAAGTTGATGTAAGGTGCAAATTATCACAAAGAGATGCGAATAACTGCTTCACTTTCGATGTAAGAGGAGCTGCGAAGGGATAAAATTAAACTTCATTTGGGGTTGGTACTCAATTCATATGGCCTGTAGACCATGTAGACACCTTAGAAATTTTGTAATTTTACGGCGCCATATGGTAAAAGTTAAAACATACGCTATACATATGGGTCACGAAGTTTTAATCTTATAATATTAAATGGGGCATTTCATGACCACAGTCTCGTCCCCCCCGACTAACTAAAAAAGTTGAGATTTTTCATATCATCTGAACCCTTAACATTAGTAATCCACGTGTTCTAAATCTTCCGTGCAAATTCGGTTCTTGTCTGTAAGAATCGTGATTTTTGTATTTTAAGTTCCATAAACGGACAGAAATTATAATGGGCATGGCCTTGGGACGTGGGAAACGAGCAATTTTGGTCCCCATAACAAAAACCGCAAAGTCGGGAGCAGCTAAAAAGTTGTGAATAAGCTTTTCACTATTAGCTACTAAATCTCACTTTCCTTGGCATACGCATCCATATGGACAAGTTGATTAATTTAGTAATAATTAAAGGGGCAATTTCAATGAGCCCAAGCCTCGTCCCCCGACTACATAAAAAGATTTGAGATTTTTCATATCATCTGAACCCTTAACACATTAGTAATCCATGTGTAAATCTTACGTGCAATTCGTCGTGTCTGTAAGAATTTTCGTGATTTGGTATTTTAAAAGAGGTCTACGGTACAGATTAGTCGTGCAGTGGCCTATGGGACCGTGGAAAACGATCCACTTGGTCGTACAAAAATATGTGGGTTGTTTCAATGAAACAGTTCGTATGATTTTGTGCTAAATTTTGATTTTCTTGCTGTTTTTCATTCAATAGGACCAGACAGTAGAAAATGATGGGGTGCAAATTTTCGGACTGCTGCCACCTTCCTCAAGGGCGGAAATGTTTCTACAGGGAAATTTAAAATCGAGTCGAATGTGTTTTAAATGGACAGTACATGGTTGTCCCTCCTTATAAGGATAGAAAAAGTATAAATTTGCCTAGGTTCCGACCTTTAGTTAAAGTGTCCTGTAAATAGCCCCGATAATGGTCAAGGTCATCCTGGGGGTAAGATTTACCTAAAGCTCAGATTTTGTGGACACGGGTGATAAGTGTTTGTATTGTCCTCACAGGATCCAAAAATGTATTATTTTACAGTGGGTGACATTTGGATGGCTAATTACAATCGCAAATGTCGCAAGGGTCTACAGGGCCTATGGGGGTCACCAGAATTTAAACCTGGATTTCGTAATGGTGAATCAAAAGATCAATTAAATTTCATTTTCTGTTTCAGTATGACACAAGTAATCATTTGACACCACTGTCAACAAAATCGGAGCATTTACCTTACCCCCTAGGGTGACCTTGAACCTTACGGGGCTATACCCGCTTTTAACTAAGGTGGAACCTAGGCAACTATTATTTTTTTCTAATCTTATGTACTCGACGAACGCGTTAGTGTACATTAAAACACAATGTGCCTCGATGTTAAAATTTTCCCTGTACTAACTTTGTGCCCCCTTGAAGAAGGGGTGCAAGCAGTAGAAAATTCGCGGACCCCATCATTTCCTGACAGTTTGGGGGTCCTATTAAACCAAACGCAAAAAATCAATTTTAGGGCAAATGAATCCTCCGGGAATACACACCAAGCCCACACTAAAACCGCAAAGTCGGGATCAGCTAAAAAGTTTTGAATAACTTTCACTAGAGCTACTAAATCTCACTTTCCTTAGCACAGTTCAGTACCTTCCATTCGCAAGTGGTAGGCCTATTTATAAAAGATTTTTGGGTATGATATAGATATCTCTATCCACACAGCAAGGTCATTCTTGTCAATGTATGGTACAAGTACAACCCACTGAACTGTGTCCCTTGTGGATGAGATATTGTAACTCATGATGGGTTTTCTTTTCTCAAGATATCTATTTAACAATGAATAAAACCAGAAGGTGCTGGAATCACGAAATACACATTAAATCATAAACACTGTAAAGCAGCACTGGCACATTTTCATCACAAAATTGAAATTTTCTCAAGTTTGCTCTCAAATGATAGTCTAGGCATTGGAAGAACAGAGATCTATTGTACAACAACTCAAAAATTAACAGACCCAAAACGCTAGGGACTTATTAATGATGATAAAGACATCCCGGTAATTTGTAGACCAACGTTTCAGTTTTCCATAACTTTAATCAACAAATGTGTATATTACAACATGAATATTTTTGACTTCGTACCACTGATATTAAAAAACACAAAGGTTTATTAGACCGTCTAAAACATGTGCATAGCGTGAGAAACTTGCATACGGAGTGTGTGTTCTTGTGTTAAAAGCCATTTTTCGTCTAGGCCAATGGTACATGATACAAGTTGGCCTTTATCAAGAAGAAAGTGTGAGACAGCTTGTGAAGATATAAAAGTCAGATTACACACAGGAGGGTAGCGGGAAGAGGTCACTACGTCACAACCGCAGTTATCTCGGTCCTGGGATTACTTATTTCCCTCACTAAAATTAAACAATATATTTTATAACCAGGAAAAGCTTTGTCCCCACATGAAAGGGGGGGCACATTATTTAGAAAAATGATAAATGTCACTCAATTATTTCTAGAATATCATTAGACCAATGGCTAGACAATAACCCTCAACAATGCTCAACCGAATCATGGGGCTAATGATATCAAATCGGCCCGGAACACACTTCACATTCTTTTACTCTGTTCATTGTTATTGTGCCTCAGTTGAATAGATTTCGAATGATTGTCCTTGTCGCATTGGCAAATTCTTTCCTCGTTCGCGATAAAAGAAATCTTGAGATTCTCTGTGTGTTTCATTAACTTTGGACCAATGATTAATATTTTTTCGAAAAGAAAATGTAAAGGGACAAAATTTCCTGAAAGAAAAGCCCCATGGCGGGCTGACCTAATTTGTGCATAACAATCAATCCGCAGGTCATTGCCTTAAAAAAAACATGAAACACCATAATTCCTATTCATTTACCAAGAAAGACAAGGTATTCCCGGCCTTACATTTTAAAAATCATGAGCGAGGTGAGTATTTGCCCTTTAAGTTATGAACAGAAACTAGAGCTCAATATGGGGGAAGTCATAAACCTGAATTAGCTTGGAAATCTTTTCAACAGTGGGCATTAACAGGGAACCTGCATACCCGGTTGAGAAAAGATCTAAGTTCTTTTAGGTTTCCATTGTTAAATATCATTATCTCTATGTTTGCTTGATTCAATACTGTACATATTGGTCATTGACATTCTGGAGTAAATTGATTTACATTTTATTCATTTTTCTAAATAATGTGCACCCTTTTCATTTGGGATACAGCTTTTCCTGGTAACATAATATTTAAAGATTTTAGAGTGAAGGAAGTAAGTGATCCCCAGCCCTGTAGGCCACGAACAGATCATTAAATCGCGAACGTAGCATGGCCTAGGTCGTCCTCTCCGTCTCTACCGCCCAAAGAAAAAAAAAGGAAAAATCGTCTCGACGGCGACGCTAAATTATAAAAATCGTTCTGTTTTACCATAAGGAAGCTGATTGTCTAAACCTTTTGGGTGCTGGGCTTTTGTATATAAAAGCTTTACACCCATGCAAAAATAGATTTTGAAAAATCTGAGGCGCACTATTTTTCAAGTGCCAGTGTCCTCTAAGTGACCCAGGGGTTTTCACTCTTGTTGGTGCCGGGGGTGGGGGGTCCATTGGATCCACACTAAGGAAACCACTTTCCCGAAGTAATTTTTGCCCGAAATGTTATAAACCACATGTAACGGTCATAAGGACAATCCCAAATCAGAAAGAAAAAATTAATTTGTTATTCGGGCTGCAAGGTCAAACAATTGATTTCAAACGGGCGAAAAATTGACAAAAAGACGGGCAATTTCAAATGTGCCTTGCGCTTACATTAAACTGTTTGAAAACTTTATTTTTATGTTTGATAATGTTGATTTCTAGAAGACCCAAATTACCTATATTTAACAACAAAACCTGCAGTTTTTGGGATCCTGTATTTTTAACGGGTGTTGCAAAATACACGTTATTTTTCCCCCTCGAACTTTGTACAGTACGGTTGTAGATAGCAACGTCCATAACGAAATCATTTGTTTTCAGCACAAAGGGTTTAATTTTTTTATTTGTTTACTAATAAATTGGTTTACTTACAACATGTAGGTGTTAATTATAATCGGCAAAAATTCTTGGTTCTCGTTTCTTATGCTTATTTTTAAAAATATTCTCAAATGACTTCCGTTAGTGCCAAAGGGGGGGGGTGGTTCCATGGGAACCCCCTCACTAATTAACTCATAACGGCTTGGCCGATTTTAATTTTTTTAAATGGTAATGAAAAGAAGCCGCATTTTGAAACTCGACAATTCAAAAATTTTGGCGGAAAAATCTCACGCGTAAAGCGGGCGCAGCCGCGAAAACATTTTGGGGTCCATATAACCCCCCCCCACCCTTGGTCACTTAAGGTTTAATATGAGTGGCTAATACGAAATTGAAGACACGTTTAGTATACAGTACACCTGGCATGATTCAGAGAGTTTTTACTTGCTTTTGGGCATTTGGAGATGTAATGAGTGTGTGGTGTGTGTGTGTGTGTGCAGCGTGTTTCGCGCGCGAGGGCGTGTGTGTGTATGTTCGTGAGGGGTGTGTGCTTATTTTTTTTTATGTTTTTTTCAGAAATTAATCCAGATATTTCTTACTGACCTCGTGGGTTAGTGCCAAAGGTAAAAAAAAAAAAACAAAAAAAAACTCAATTGAGTTGTTTTTTTTTTTTTTTTTTTTTTTTTTAAAAAAAAAACATAAATATTTTACTATTCGGACTGATCTTTGTAGTTCAGCTGAGAGTGATTTGGGGCTAAAACACCTAAAACTTTGTTTACCCTATTTTTTCTATTGTGCACGACCCGATAAATATCTGGTGGGAATTTGGAACCCGTGGGCCACTCCGATATGGTAGCCAGAGAGCGGTTGAAAAACCTTACTGGCTGTGTGTTTGGTTATAGGAATTGCAACATGAAATTGATTTTTGCGGGGTGGGGGGGGGGGGGGTTCTCCAAATTTGTTTGTCCAAAAGTAAGGAATTCAATTTTGACTTTCAAAATAGATATCAGAAGGTACGATTTATAACGAAAAAAAAAAAAAAAAAAAAAAAAAACCTAAGCCTTTATCTTGACTTGGCTGCTTTTGAGGACTTTTGTTCTGATGACGTGGGAAATTGAAATTGCTAATTTCAGACTGTTTTCGGTGCCAACAAAGTCGTTCGGGAAAACAGCGCCCTCACTCGCCCTTGGCAAGCCAACTCAGCTGGTTGCTTTAAACTCTCTCTCTCCCTACGGATGTCGAGCACTCGAACACCGACATAATTTTTGTCAATTGGATTTTTTGGGTTAAAACATTTCAATTATTTTATTTTCGTGAGCATATATTCAAAATCAGCCTAAATGCATTGAAAGAGTCCCAACAAGCCATAGTCCTTTTGTTTTTGGGGTGTTTTTTTAGATGTGTGCCCAATGACCTGCAAATTTTTGCAAACTGCTCAAATGTCTCGACGTAGTGTTATAACTTATAACACAGTTGCCCAGCCCGGAGAGAGTTAGTTGAACTTTTGGGAGGGCGCTAATAGGATCTTTTCGAATTCCACTTTACCTCGTTTCAAAACGTGTTGGTGTCAAACGGTGCCATACACCATGTAGAGGCCCTACGAATGCGCACGCGTGTATGTTGTTTTCATTCGCTTTTCTTTCTTCTTTTCATATTTGTGGAATTTGATGTTTTTTGCTTTTTGTAAATGTGTGCTGTTGCTATTGTGTTGTGTGGGGGTGTGGGTGTTTGTAAGCACCTGTAAACCGGTGACACACATATTAGGGAAACACCTTCTAACCGCGCACAACACACGGGAAACGGGGACGTCCGCGGTTAGATTATTGTTGTTTTCTGTTTTCGGAGTCGGTAACTGATTAATGCACTGTTCAATTATTCTTTCATTGTTTTTTTAAACATTTTCCCCCTTTTTTTCCACCATCTTGATGTCCGCGATTTGATGGTATACTGTCCGGTTGGTGTGCAAGTGGAGTGCATGTAGTGCATGTTGGATGTCACTCTGAGTATTACTTCTAAATAACGACCGCTACGGCCCAACTCCTAACTACTGAATGTCCCCAGTTGGATAGGAAAAATAAAAATTCCGCGGTCTCCGGTATAAACTCAAGTCCGCATTTGCCGGTGTTTTACAAGTATGTGTGTGTGGTGTTGTGTGTTGTGTGGGGTGTGTGTGGTTGGTGTTTGTTTGGTGGTATTGTTTACGTTTTGTGAGTAATTAACTTAGTGTATACGCGTATATAATAGCTTATTCCTTAATTATACCCAAATTTTGATACGATGTCTCGTTTGAACTTGACAAATTTCAGGGGTGGGGTTACTCCTATTCATTTGTTTATTTACCGTTTTCTCCCCTTGGCTTAAGATTTGAAAAAAAGTCAATTTGATCAAAAGAGTGGGGCTATCCACCGTTTAAAAATTTGCTGTTTTGAAATTTTAACTACTTAGTTCTCCAGGTAGACAAGGATGAGTATTTATTAATAACCTTCTCGGGGATGGCCAGCGAACACAGTTTGAAAAATAAAAACCCATTGCGCTTGGCTGTATCAACGTCGACCTCCATATACTATCGTCTTAGCGTTTTCCTCCACAGTCTTGGTATGGATTGGGGTGGTGTCAGATTATCAACTGAGTGTTTGGTCCGGTCCTGCGTTGTATCCCATGATCGGCGCTGCCTAACATGCCCCATATTACTAGCTACTGCGCTCTAACCAACGAGGAGCCACAAGCACTGGTAGTAGAGGAGCGATAGATTCAATCTAATCTGTTACGTTCGAAAAGGTGTCCCATCGGCTTTCCAAGCGGATATCATCAGAACGGTATATTGACTGATACAATATATACTTGTTTTTGAAATTTTAATACTTAGTTTTCCGGTGATGACAATTATGATGTATTTAATATGGGTTTTTTGTTTCAACACTTGTGTTCGCTAGCCATCTCCAGGGCAAGCTTAATACATACTCAATTTGTGCTGCTTTGCTTGCGACTCTAGCTATGCGTAAACAATTGATTGAAGTGGACTTGACACAAGTGGTAGGTGGTTCATACTAACCAACACTCTTCTTCCGGGTCATCTTCGTTGGCAAAGCTTACAAGCGAGGCCTTGAGGATCACCCCACTACTGCTTTTGACACCATTTTCTTCCCCTCTAAAATGTACACGTCGTATGAAGTGCACTGCTCTCAACGACATGCTGCATGAACGTATTCCACAGATGATAGAGGTTTTTTGATGAAATGCAATCCTGGTACCCAGCAAATGACAAGCATTCGAAAATGATATAAATGTCGCGAGGTAGAGACATTCTTCTTCTTCATCTCATCAAGTTCTTGTCGGTCCAAGTGCCCCTGATTTTCGTTACGAACATCCATTCCCTGTACATTTTGATACAAGGTAGCTTAGATTTTTTCCCTTTCTTCTTCTTTTCTTCTTTCCATCGGGAAAAATAAGTACTCTACATCCCCATGATGACGCACTATGACGTCATAGTTGAGGAAAGTAATGAACATACTGAATTATAGGGTGGAAAATTGATATTTTGGGCAATTTTAGCGACTCAAAACATTAGTATTGCCCTATAAATGCTCTCACTATAACCAAACTAGTCCCTTTCCCCATCATTAGCCAAAACCTTATGAAAAACGGGCATCCCTATTGAATTGGCCAATTTTGCTAACGGCTACTTTTAGACGTCATTGTGACTTACTGCAGGCATGTGGGTATCAAAATTTTGGCATCAATGGAATAGGGGGCCATCGCTACTATTGGTAGCAAAATCAGGTGTCTGTGATTTTCCTGGGTTGTGTTTGGCATGTTGGTACTGTCTCCTCTCCTCCCGAGATATACAACAAAATAGGCTAACGGTCAAACATGTTCATGTAA
>JAMKCH010081096.1:0-44843 GCA_023653785.1 Ophioderma brevispina | reverse complement strand
CATGGGTTCAATCATCCATTACATGTCATGAACTGGGAAGTTAACCACTGTGATGGGTGCACTATCATCCAATCAAAAGTTTTGTTTCTAGCGGCTTAGGAAATGTAAATGAATTTCCTATTAGGCATATACCATGTCCAGTCCTTAATTCTTAAAATAATTGGAACCAGACAGGCCCGTCGCCATAGGGGGGTGTGGGGGTGGAACACCCCCTCCCCCGCGATCCTCAAAAAGAGAAGAAAGATAAAATTTGAAAGAGAAGAGAAGGAAAAGAGAAGAGGGAAAGAGAGGAAGAAAAGATGAGAAAGGGGAAGTAAGAGTGAAACAAAGGAGAACGACATCAGAACGCTTGAGATTGAACTCCAGACTTAAATAAATCCAAAATCAACAAATATTTGGCTTCCCCTCAAAGCCATTGTTCTGTTCCAAGCCTAACCAACGGTAATCATGACTGTTAATGTGCCAACATACTTGGGATCAAATGTGTAAAAGGAAATTGGAGAAAAACACGAGGGGAGCACATGGGCCATTCCCAAGTTTGGTCTACCAGTATTTGGGGAATTATCAGTCGGAGAGCTGAAGTGATCAAGAAAAATTGGTAGGGATCGATTTCCTAGCCCCCAGCACCATAAACGTATAGGTCTTACTGGCGTAATTTTTAAAATTTATATTAACCTTCAAAAATACCGTTCTTAATAAAATCCAAGAGCTTCGGGGGCACCGCCCCCTGGACTCCGGCGGGTATGCTCATGCACCGCATCCGAGACATTGGCGCTAGCTATAATGTGTATAGTTCCCCTTCGGCGTACAAGCTTATACTGCCCGTATCAGTGAGCCAAAGTTAGAAACCAGTCGTTTCTTTGAATTGGTTACCATTTACCCCTCAAAAAGTGGTAATCGTGAGGTTGAATGGCTGAATCATGGACCCCCCGAGGGCTCTGCCTACCTGACACCACACCCATTAAGAAATTGGCGCTCACTATATGCAATTCTCTTTAGCAGTACAAGCAGGGAACAAACAATCAAGGGAATGACGGACTGTCTGCCGAATCCCGTAAATCAATTTTCACGTTCAATCATCACACTCCGTTGGGAGCTTCCGGCGGTGGGGAATATTACCAGAGCTTCTTTTTCTGGACAGATAAGGGAAATAACAAGGCCCCATAATGCAGGGGCACACAGGCAACCAGGTATGCTATGTCGATGACGTAGGCAGATGGCATACCGTATGCGATGGGCATTGGATAGTGCCTCAGCAGATAGCATATCAATAGTTTGGCGCTATCGTCCATTTGCTGAGTCACAGACAGAGGCTGGTACAAGCTTCAAATGTCTACTGCCCGTCTCATGAGCAAAGTTAGAAACCAGTATTACTCGGGTCTCTACTTTGAATTGGTTGCTATATTTACCCTCAAACAGTGGTCATTTGAAGGTTCTGAATAGCTTTAATCCAAGAGCTTCAGGGCTCCGCCCCTGCACCCCGCCAGGGGCCATAAGGAGGCTCCTGTACCCCACCCGTCAGGGCATTCCGGTTTGCGGCCCGGTTGTGAGCAAGGCACTTGCGGGTGCAGTTCAATACAATCAAGAAAATTTGGTCGTAAGAGCATTCTACTAACAGCCCTTAAGTGGGCCCGAACGTGAGCCGTTTATTTTTTTTATTTGCTCACTATGCTTCAAAGGACTCTTACTGCAGCCCAATAACATTTCTTCACTTTACACTCCCCCTGACAAAAAGTCTAGCGACGGCCCTGGAACCGAGGACTCTTTGCCACTGCTACCATGAGAAACCACCCAACTCACCCTGTGCTACCCCACGCCCCTGTTGCACACTCTTCCTGCCACCAATCACCCCGTTGCTCGATACACATATGCTTAGGGTAATTGCAAGTGTGTGGTTTATCTATTCCGATTGTATACCATCTTCGATGGAAAAAGAAATTGTTTCGAGCAATACACCGTTTTCTAGTTGTGACACCACATTATGTATGGAGCCTCTTTTGCAGCCACAGGCCATCGAGCTGCTCACAACACCTTGAGCGCAGAGAGAGGTCTGGTAAGGTCTACCAACTTGGGGATGAAGTTGGCGTGGGGAGGGAAAAGGAGATTTGGAAAAAAAACAAAGCTTGACAAGCTTTTTTTTTAGCCCCGGCTACATGACGCCCAATATGGAGTGTCCAGTCAGAAGTAAACCTCGAACTAGAAAAACAAGTGTGATACAGTAAAGTGTGATAGCAAAATTACAGTGGCAAAGTGTACAAATGAGGAAAAAACACATTACAAATACGTAGGCCTGTAGTTAATGTAAGGCATATGGTACTGGATGCACTGGAACAGTAGGCGGTATTCTGAAAGGGCAGACTATCCCGGGTTTAAAAACCAGGTAGGTTTAGGTTTAGTCTATGTGAGTGGAACCTTTATCCTTTCAAATACTGGGATAAGTTAAATGTAATGGGTAAAAAAAAAAAAAAAAAAAAAAAAAAAAAAAAAGGCCCATCCATGAGGAATTTTCCTACCCGTTACAGCACACTAGAGCATGTTGAAGGAAAAACCTTCACTCAGTGGGACTAACCCTGAGTTAAAAAACCCAGGTCTAAGGTTAGTATCCTTTCAGAATACTGGACATAGTAATTAAGGTGGACCTTGTGGCAGAGCAAGTATAGTGTGTATTAAATTAACAATGTCACAGAGCACAAATTAAGTTGGTTAAAAAGGACAAGAACACTAAATGAGGACACAAGTCAGTGTGTAACGCAAAAAAAAAAACGTGGGGTTCAGCTTGGAAGGAAAAAAATGTAGCCTATTGTTTCTATAGGATCTAAGACTAGGACCCTCTATGGGAGTTTACTTAACCTGACCCATCTGACTTACTTTTTATGACACTTATACTTTGGAAACCCTTCATGGAATAAAACAGGTTTATTCCATTAAGTAGCCTATGACCCTCTGTGGGAGTTCTGAACTGACTGACCCAAATGACACACTTTTTTTCTGACACTTATTAATTTGAAACCCTCATCGGAATAAAGACAAGATTATTCTGTTAAGGTTTCCAAATTCCTAAGTGTGTCAGAAAAAAAGTGTGTCAGCTGGGCCAGATTAAAGAAACTCCCACCTCTATAGCCTCACCTGTAGTGTGCAAACTCTTTCTATATTTCCAGCTACTCCTATAGCTCACCACAATGGCAAGTGACCCTATAGAAGATGATCTGCTTCCCCGCATCCGTCAACTCATTGCCAGTGTCACCCCCACACAGCTGTTGACCCCATGGCAAATTGTCTCTTATTTTTAGACAATTTTAAACAATGCCCGACACAATTTTGACAACTGATATAAGTAGGGGACATGCAAGAGCTCTTACCTCCGCAAAAATCAGAAAAATCCATGCGAGAATCTTGCCATAAAGGCCTTACAAAGGTCGTAATCTGTATGTTATAGCGCCCTCATATTGCCAATTTCCCATAGAAAGACGTGTAAAATTAGATTTTTATGAAAATCCTTATTTGCCCCGCAATTGAAATTTCTCACATTCACACAGGATGTAGTCAGTGGCATAAATACTCCAAATCATTGTCAAAAGTGTATCGCCGTTGATATTTTTGTTTATCCTCATTTGTTCATAATAAATGAGACTTGCAAAAAGCTGTGCCACAATGATATTTATGCCAAGGTGCATATTGCAATTAAAAGGGAGAGGTTCATAACTCAGCTATAGGCATTAAGGTGACCTGTGGCAGATGCAGAGTCAAAACAGTGGCATTGGCGTACTGAGGCAGTCGACCCAGGGCAAAAAATTTCCAAGCTGTCCCGCCAGAGGGGACAATATCCCTAAGTCGGCCCGGCGATTGCTCCAATCAAGTTGAACCCAACGAAATGTGCACGAAGCCCAATATACTCCATTTTTGCCCAAATTTAGGCCGAAAGTGGTAGAAATTTCCTGAAGAAGGGGGATGAAAATGCATACCTTGGTCCACCCCCCCCCCCCGAGCCAGAGGGGGCAACCTGCCTCTCAGTCGGTATGCCACTGAGAGCAAAGTATGATAACCATAAATTACAGAGCACAAATTGAGAACTGCAAAAGGGGACAAGAACAATAAACTGAGTACACAAAAGTTAATGTGTATATCAGCGTGGAAAAAGTCATTATTTTTTCTGGTGTTCCATATGATCGGAAAGTAGGACCCTCTATATAGCCCTGTGTTTTAAGGTGCAAACTCTTTCTATATTTCCAGCTACTCTTATAGCTCACCACAATGACAAGCGAACTATAGAAGATGATCTGCTTCCAGCATCCGTCAACCATTGCCAGTGTCACCCCAGGATAAGGGCTAGTGGTTCATTGCCTGCTGCTGAAGAGATGCTGGCGTTTTAGAATGAAACCGATGAAAACTTCAACAGGATGTGAAGATTTCCAACCTTGTGCGGGTCTTTTCTGCTACAGGACTTAAAGCATGGGCATATTTTTTTACACACAGGAATACTAGAGGGTGTATGAGTCAATCCCACAATGCACCAGGTTTGGGAATTTTTCACATCAAATAGTGTACATGTGATCGCACGATAATCCTATTCTTAACACATACAAACCCTGACTTTTACGCTCATTTTAGCCCACGAAGCGTTAGTACTTAGAGCAATTTTTAGCAGGTCATGAATTTTCATATGGTCTTTAAATTTTGGATTATTTTTTATCCCTAAGTACCTGACATCTGTTTAGCCACAAGTACAGTGTAGGCACATTGCATGATTATGGGATTAGTTCAAAAACACCCTCTGGAGCTGGGGATATATTATGCACAATGCTTTCAGCAGATGCTTCTTTTTTTTTTCTATACAGAAGTTCAGGGGCATCTTTTCACAGAATTTCAGGAGGTAGGTTAATTGGTGAAATTGGTTGGGCGATTGTGCGGCTGTTGATTTGTATTTCAAAGGGTTATGGCAAGAAAGCTCCATCTGCGTTATGGTGCATGTGTCTCTTGTGTTCTATTAAGTGTTACCACTTCACATCTAACCTGGCAGCTTTATTGCAGATGGGGCATTTTTGCCCAATACCTCTCGATTTATCCTAGTATAGTTGCACCGTTTGGAGATGAAAATTATTTGCAAAGTTGGGAGGACCGGATATGCTGCTTTTCAAATGACAAAATTCAGCAAATTAATCCAGGTCAGGGGTAAATTTGCAAATTAGATAATATGTTTCTGGTACGAGGAGTGTAATAAAAATCATGAAATCTCTGTATTAGTGTTTTACCAGGAAGGGTTACAACAACTAGAGTTTTGAAGTTAGATTCTGTGAGAATGTGGCCATTTTGCCAGAAGAATATAGGCTATTTTGAAAAATGTCACAAAGGTTAGGGCGTGACAATGTGCTCGAGCAAGGGACTATACTGAAAAAATTAAGTGGTACTCCTTGGGGGAGCCATGGCTCTTAGCTTTTAGGGTAGGGTGCAATTTGTGCACTTGTCAGGGAATCAAAAGTGAGCCACACCGCTTATCTTTAGGAGAATAACTTGGATTCTTGGAAGTTTTAGTTTGGGAGAATGATACGAGAAATGATTTACATTGAATTGCATTTCTCTTTATAAATTAACCCCGTAGTAGCATTTGATTGTTCACCGGGCCTTACTTACCAAGCAGTACTGTGCAGATAGTTGAGGTAAATCCAAAGTTTAAATCCGATTTTGTCCCTGTGAACGGGAGTGGCCGGATTTACCTCACACTCACAGCAATCACCCTACCACCTCCTTCCACTTTGCCCAATTCAGTGCATCCTCCTTCTTCAACCCCTCCCCTGCATGTCGTAAAAGGCGACTAAATTGGGCCCCCTGCGGGTTCGGGGTTAAGAATTGGCCCGATGTGTTCCCCTGCATGTCGTAAAAGGCGACTAAAAGGGGCAACTCGTCTGTTATTTGAACAGACGGGTTGTATTTAAATTTAGGATTATATTATAAATGTGTAATGATTTCGACTGTGTAATTATATTATTAAGATGTTCTGTTGTATTACTCGTTTAAGTACATGTAGCTTAAAATCAATTAACATGAAAAACAAACAATTTATCAATTACATTTGTACATATGTAAGAACACCTATTTATATTTTTTTTTGTAATAGTAAATAGTAGCATGTATTAGGGTTTCTACTGTATAATTGTTGATGTAATTTAAAATCTATCAGTTTGGGCGTAATACCCAAGTGTATTGGAGCCATTTATAAAATGTACATGTATGAGACAATGTATGCAATCTATTTGATCTGTAAAGGGGATCTCATGTTTGCATGTTCTGATGTGATTGTCGATTATCTGTATTTGAAGTTGAAGTTTTTGCTTGGTACATGGATGAGTGATGACCTTTGTCATCGGTCTATGATGTGTATAGTTATAAATTTATCAGTATATCTTTTGAACTTGTTTTTATTGATGCATGTTTTCTAAGTGTATCTTTGCAATTAGTTGGTTTATCTTGTTTTATACATGGATAGGTGATGCTCTGGTTCATCACTGTATGATGTGTATCCTTTTGTAATTGTTAATTGTAATTTGAATTGAAATGAAGTTTTGATATTGCGTTGTTTTTTATATTTAATGTTAAATGACAAATGTAATGACACGATATAACACAATTGTGTTGAGTTGTCGTTAAATTTTAATACTCACTCACTCACTCACTCACCTTCTTCAACCCAACCCTCCTACTCTCCTCCTTCACTCGCTGCTTCCATGTCTTCTTTGGTTGTCCCCTCGGAACCACCCACCCCAAATTCAATGCCCCTTCTTAAAACATGCTCATCTTCCCTCCTCAGCATGTGCCCATACCAACATACACCATTCACCTTCACCAACCGGTCCACTGCTTCCAAACCCAACATCTGCATCAAGTCCTTAGTCTTCCTATCCATCAACTTAACACCACACATCACTCTTACCATTGTCCTTCTCAAAATCTTCATCTCATTTTTGCTCAGACACCCCACACAACATCACACAACTCTTATACACCATTCCTTTCATCTTTAAAGGAAATCTTTTCCTGTGTAGCAGCTCTCCACATTTCCTAAACTTCACCCACCCAAACCTTACTCTAGCTCTCACGGCCTGCTGCTCAGTAAATTATTGGAATTTTGTGCTCCATGTTAAATTAAAGGCACTATCAGTGATTTGCTAAGTTAGAAATTCGAAAAAATCATCAAAAATCAGATTTTTGCATGTCTGTAATAAGTACAGGTATCCTAACATATCTTGCAAATGATAAGACCAGAAGCAGCCTAATAAGGACGAAATCGGAAATTTAGTCATTACTGTCCGTACGGACACTTACTACAATTTACGTCATTGAATGGGGATTTGTATTTTGGAACACTGCCATTTTCTTCCTTTTCTGTCAATTCTTCAGTTGGAAAAAGTAACTTACGAGAATACTACAGACTTATCCTTCACTTTTAAGCTATTCCTGCAAATTGAAACTCTTTCGGGAAAATAACTGATAGTGTCTTTAAATTAACTGGTACAGCTTGTTAAGAGTTATATTATGACCCCTTTGAAATGGATGTCATCATCTCTTGACAGGTACGAGTTGGTGAAGTACATCAGAGGTCGTATAGAGGAGATGTTAGCTCCACTCATTGAGGAAGAGATTGAGAAGCAGGTCCATGAGGCAACTGGTAATAAGTCGGGAAGTAACGAAGCGCTTGTCAGAACCATCACAGACCATGTTGTTAATGACCAAGCGTAAGTTGTATAATTGAAGAGATTGTTTCCAAAATGAGATAAATCCAGCCTCTATCAAGTTTTTTTGCTGGAGGAATTATTGAATGAGTGAAAATGGGTTGTTTCCATAAATTAGGGTACCAACGTGTGACATTTTGAGAGGGGAGAACAAAGGGACATCAAAATTTAAGGAGGACTCAAATAATTTCTTGAACAAATTATATGATAATACCATTCCTCATTATAACAATCAAATAGCAAAAGTTACTTTCAAAAAACTATTGCAATAATAAAACTGCATTCCGTTTCCCGATTGAAATGGGAACACCAAACCAATTTTCCTTTATTTTTAAAGCGGCACTGGCACATTTTCACAAAATATGAAATTCTTCAATTTACTTCAAAATGATAGTCTAGGCCATTGGAAGAAAGGAGATAATTTACACATAAAAAAACAACCCAAAACAGATAGGGACATTAATTATGAGGAAAAAAGATATTCCAGGTAATTTGTAGGCCAACTTGTTTAAAGTTTTTCCATAACTTTAAAAAATGTGGTATATTACATGAATATTTTGACTCTACGCACTGATATAAAAAACACAAAGGTATAGACCGGTCAAACGTGTGTGCATAGCGTGGGAAAACAGCATACGGGTGCGTAAAGTTGTGTTAAACGCCATTTTCGTCGTTCTGTGAATTTCGCGTCGCCGGCGACGTTCAATTACAAACTCATTACGTTTTACCATAAAGAGAGATTTGGCTTAATTCATTTCGGGTTTGGTGAGGGCTTTTGTATATAAAAAGCTTTTACAACCATGAAAAAATATCGATTTGAAAAATATCTTGAGGGCGCGCGCGCACTATTTTTCAAATGTTGCAGTGTCTCTTTAAAGATAATTTCATTACAGTGATAGGTATATAGTTTTATTTGTACATTTTAGTATTTGAGGGGGCACAATAATATAATAGTACAAAATGGGTCATTGTGTCTGCATATAACAATGTTTTTCAGGCACAAGTTGTAGCAGGATGTCCCGTACCGGGGACCACAGATCACAACAGGCACCAATCTCAAAATTTTAAAGGTTTTGATAACTGGTATGTACAAAAGAGATAGCATGAATTACGTATGCAACAATTGCAATGCCACTTTAGCATGTCAACTAAATTCAGTGTTTCTCTAAGAACAAACCATTGGTTACATAGTAAAGTGAAAAGCGGGACACCAAAGTTTTGGGTTGTTGGGTTTAAAATTGTTCACATGTGGAAACCAATGACTTGCATCGATATAACATGACGTGCTAGTTACCAAAACAGTCAATTTATTATGTTACCAAAAGGTATGTGTTTGGTTTACAATAAATCAGAACAATATACATATATTTCAAGGTTTTGATGCACATTAAAACCAAGACACAATGTTTAGGCCTTTTTATTTCATGTCACAGCTTGTGTCCCATTTCATGTTAAAATGACACCTTCTTTTATATATAAAATTAAAAAGTTAATGAGTTCAATGTTTCTATTTATAATCTGAAATAAATGCAAGATCTTTAATTAAAACTGGAATTTATAAGTTGAATACAGATCTCATGGTTAAATTAAATAAACAAAATGTCACCAAGTAAACGTGACACCAAGTCTACTGGCACCATAATTTACGGAAATACCCAATACATCTTTCGGTTTGCTTGCTTGGATTAGCATCACATTTCACTTTCTGAGATAGTTAAATTTGTAACTTAATAGGGAGAATTAAGATTGCCCATCAAAATGCTAGAATTCCTAAAGGAGAGGATAAATCTTACAATAAATGTAAAGTCACAGTATAAGAAAAAATAATCAGAAAAGTGAAGTACTGTTGAATGCTAATTAATTACTGTTTTTAATAAAATAAGATCCAAAAGTCAAATAGAAAAGACCTCCTATATAAATCTTATCAAGTGGGCACAAATAGTTCAGGGACAGAATAGAGCGACCAATTGCGCAGCGACGTAATTTGACGGGCAGAACAAATGTCGGGCTTTGAAGAATAATCTGTGAAACATTTAAAGTTATTGAAACAGGAAAGTTTACTGGACGTGAATTATTGTGTCAGTTGGCATCAAAAAACCTGACTCAAAATAGGGATGTTTTGAATTTTAAATCATATTGTGTTCGAACATTGCCCCGCACATATTACACATCAACCAATCACAGTCGCGTCAGAGCTAATGGACAACCTTTGACATATGCGCAATTGGAATTGCCTTAATTCTGTCCTTGACTATTATAACTGCCAATTGATTGGCTTACATAGGGTATATGATATAATTAGCCATCAGAGACGTTGTAAGAAAAGCCCAAGGTGCATACAAATCATAGGTCTCTTGTGATTGGTTTCTCAGAGGATATGCAAGTTATTATCATGCAATAATTCCGTCAGAGACATGTAAGAGAAGGGGTAGACTTACAATCACAGAGTAAAATTGATCAAATGCTTTCTTTGTTGTACATTCTCTTATCTCTTCTACACATGCAGATGTATAGACCTCATGCAGTCTCTTAAACACAGCACTAAGGATGTGCAGTAGAAAACTAGTGCAAGCATTTGATGAGGAGCATCAATCGGCCCGTGACGGATACTACCACGACAAAGTGGTGTCGAGTCCTAACAAGAGGAGCAGTTTCTCCTTCAGCGATGATAGCTCCTCCTGGATTTCCTCATTAACCAGGTAATGTGCCTCCTATGGGTGTTTCCATGTTTCCACCTGACAGGTAGTTTCCTTTAGGGCCTGCATACTGGGATCCTGTTACCAGTACTATCTGTCCCAGGAACATATGAATGGGAGGGTAGCTGGTTACCCTGGTGCGAGGGAAGAATGAAAAAGAAGATCTACTTACAAGGGCGTCAGATCTGGAGAGCTTGTTCAGCCTCCAGCACATGCTGCCTTGATTGGTGGGCATAGTGCCCCAAAGGCTACGCCCCAAATGCCGAAAACGGGGATTGGCGTCAGCGGAAGGGCATCCGGTCAAATTATCTTTTGCTCCAATAATCCTCACACAGCAGTATGTGAGTGAGGTGTGTTTCCGGCCCACCCCCGTTGACGGGAACCAAACCGGATTTAAAACTTTGGTTTAACTAACGATGTGAATCCATGCCACCTATGGAAGGCTCGGTGGTTAAAGTCTTTCACAGGGGGAAAGGGTGAATTTTCAAAGAATAGCCTGTTGGGTACGGTCTTTGAATGTACCCTCTGTGAAATACGTTTAGTCAGTCTCCGGGGGGGGGAAAGTATGCAGACTGTTACACAACCAAAAAAAAACTATTTACAAAAACTTGGAAGTCCTTCTAACCTCAGGTAAATGATTCTTTGTCAGGAAGGAATACCATGCTTCATGAGGATTAAGTTGGTCTAATTTGGGATCCGGGTTTCAAGAGTTTGGCCAATTATCTAAGGACACATAAAAACCCTTGGACCAGTTTCACTATCCGAATCAACACAGCAGCTGCTTTAACCATTTGCCATTGAAGTAGTAGTAGTAAATCCAACGTTTTAAATCCAGTTTTGTCTCCGCGAACAGACAGGGGTGGCCAAATTTACCTTCATACTCACAGTAATCACCCTTTAACCCCCTCCTTCCACTTGATCCGATTCAGTGCGCCGATGAAGATTAGGTAAAGCATTCCACAAGGGAGGCAGACACCCGATTTCAAAGGAATAGACCTCGTGTTGGTAGTAAATCAGTGCATAAAACCAGAGGAGGGGCAGGGAGCAGCGTCCCACTGTAGGCAATCTTTCCCCTCTTGTCCCCTGCACGCCAGTGGAACGGTCATTTCTGACCCGCGCCAATTTACAGTGAATGAAAACAACATAGGCCTATACTGTACGAACGAAAGTTATATTAAACACCCCAAAAAAGTAACTCCCCGCCCCTGAAATTTGTCAAGTTCAAAAGAAAATCGAGTATACAATTATGGGATATAATTGGGAAAGCGGATGTTTATTTACGCATATTTTGACACCTCATGTATGGCGAGAGATGAGTTTGTTTGAAGTTACATGTATGCCCACTTGACCGGACCACGATTTAAAGTTGCAGTAAACCCAATAGAGAGGAGAATTAGTCATGCCAGAGAAGAACACGGATTACTGACTCCATTGGAAACAGGATGATTGTCAATAGGGTTTACTGGGCACAACAACTGTGACTTTGAGGCAATAAATGAAACGTCCAAATGTGAAAAGGTAACATGCGCTGAGTGCACAGTTGCTGGGACTTACTTCCCAACCTTATCCGAGTTCACCCTTACCATCCCATTTCTTCCATCCTATCATCCCATCCAATCCTATTCATCATCATGTCCTACCCCATTATATCCTACTCATGATCATATCCATCCTATCCTACCATAGCCCCATCCTACCATATCGCTTCTATCCATTCACATTCTATCACATCCCCTCTCATTCTATTTTTGTCACATCTACAAATCCCTCACTCCTACCCCATACATTCCATCAAGCGCCACATTCCTCATTTCCATTCTAATCCTTTTAATCTTATAAATACATCCTATCCCATTCCATTGTCTTATTCCTATCCTATCTTATCCCATCCCATCTGAACCATGATCCTATTATATCCTAGTTATTATACACCTCTTGCATATATTTCTGTCATCTCATGGTACAATGGAGTCACATGTATGGGTTATTCCTTACCATTTCCTGTTTGTTTGAAGTAGAAATAAATAAAAAACAACTATCACCGGGGGGATATATTTGAGTCCGGACCTTCATGAGTCCGAAGCCTGAGTCCGAGCCCTCCAGTGAGTGCGGTCCGAGGTCTGACGGTCCCCAGCGGGCCCGCGTCCAAAGCACAAGGTCTGAGTCCTGAGTTCCATGGGACTGAGGTCCGAGTTCTGGTCCGGAGTCGGCAGGTCTGATTCCAAGTCCCAATGAGTCCGAGTCAAGTCCAGAGAAATGTGTGGCTTGAGTCTTGGCTTGAACTAATTCAGACCTAATATTGCTAATTTAAACATTATGTGGGATTGAAAATTACTGGACTAGTGAATATGCACACCTCGTGTAGCAGAACAAGCACCACAAATGTTTGGGCCCCATTATTTGACCACATTTACGCATCTAGAAACGAGTTGCAACATCCTCCGGGCTGCGCCAGACCATGCAAGCTTGTTGTTAGTGCATGTCCCCAACAAAAAATACAGACTGTAGTACTTTTTCAATATAACATTTGTGTAGTAGTCTAAAATGAATTCCATGCTAGCTGATCCAGAGGTCAACTTACCAGAAAATAGCACATGTACCTGACGTGATTGACTATGAGTATTCAGTCAAACGTTTTTGTAAAACTATTTTCCCCAAAAATACTGCAATTATATTTAGATCATGAGAAAGAGACATTTATAAACATTTCATTCAAATCTATTTTTATTTCAAAAACATTTAAATTTAAATATAAAAAAATCAGAATCTCTAAATTTCGAGCCTTTTTTTTTTTAAAATTCAAGATCTCATATAGATCTCGTTTATGGCTAATCTGTACGGCTGATAAAACGTTGCCCATCCCATAATTGGGGTGCAAATATTACGCGGAGATATTTTTAACATACCAAATTACAAAAATATATTATTTTTTTTATTTTTTTTATGTTTTGTTCATACAAAAATTTAAGGTCTGTTGTGGGTGTAGTAGGCACCCATGGCAAATACTTGTTTAATGATATGTGTTTAAATAGGTCTGCAGTTCTTCTGCAGGTTCCACTCTGTGAGGACTAAGTAGTATGCAGACCTGTGTTTTATGCAAACTACGGTACATGTAGCTGTGTAAATGTTTGTGAGGGCTGGATAGACTTACACGAAGAATTTTTAGCTGTACTAGAATGAAAACTGGAAGGAGTTAGGGACGATTGACAATTGCTAATAATGATAGATTAATGAGATGATGAGGGCGTTAGGGGCTGATTGACAAACACTAATTATGAATTAATGATAATAATAATACTACTGAATACATGATATGAAACATAAAAACTTACTTTTGAAATAACTGTGAAATTGAATATAAAAAACAGGTTTGTGCAATAGTTAAAAAATAAAAAACAATTGTGTGCTGTAGAGTTTGTGAAGTAACATTTCATTGTTGCAGGATTAGCTAAGCTCCACGAATTCAATTATGTTTTTTTATTAAGTTGAATTTCTACCGGAATTCATCTTGAGTCCCGAGTCCATGGGGTGGGTTGGGTCCAAGTCCGAGTCCAGCAGGTCAAATCCGAGTCAGGGGCCCCGAGTACGAGTCCATGGGGGCCTGAGTCCGAGTCAGAGTCCGAGTCGGACTTGGACTCGGACTCACCGATGAGTCCGGAGTCCCGGGACTCAACTCCACTCTGTGGATAGTACCCCGGAAAACCAAACTTTCCATGCAAAAAGTTACCATACACTCCGACATAGCATAATTAATTTTAAAAAAAGAAAAAACCTAAAAAATTAAAAAAAAAAATACAGTATGTGGAAGAGACGTGAAACTCAGCCAACACAAAATCATGGCGACTTCAAAAGGTTTGCACGGCCGTCGGATTCGTCTGCTCAGACTGATGGATTGAGCTTGAAATTCTGATTCCAGCTTGTAAATGATGACGATCTCTTCGCAATCTACAATAAGGTGATAGCGTTACTATAGGAAGCAAGGTTTAAAGTTTGCAATTACAATATTTGAACAGCATTTTGAAGCGACAAACGGTCTCTAGACTAGCGAATGTGGAAAAGTTGGAGAATTCTGAGCTTGTGCCTGCTTTTTGTTGATGGGCTCTTTGCGCAGGTTTGCGGGATTGAGAATCTCCAGTAAGAAAACGGTAATTGCAGTTATTAGTATTGCCCAATTAGCACTAGGTTCACATAGGCCTCTGACCAAAAACACTACTTTTAAAACAGAAAAGGATGACAGAAATATATGCATGAGTGTATAAAACAAATATAGATGCTCTTTATCGGGAGTATGGAGAGAAATACCCTTGGTGACTGGAGACCGCGGGCCTAATATTTTCCCTCGACCTTCAGTCTCGGGAAAAATAGTACGCCCATTGGTCTCAAGATCATCTCTGGGCAAATATTTCTCACCCTCTCCCTCATGAGCAGCTTATATTTGGATCCCATTTTACCCATACATCATTATCCTATCCCCTCCTCTACCCCTTATCCCATTTTTCATCCCATCTATCCTGGCCTATTTTATCCAATTCCCATCGCTCACATCTTCCGAATAAACAATCCCATCCACGAACCTGACCTTGTGCTACCGTTCACAAACCAACACCATATTCCCCTCACAAACCAGTGAGCCTATACTAGGACAATTATTGAACCTAATTTTAATAAGAAATCTGATACCCCATTATCAAACAAAAACTTCTTGAAAAACACTTCGTTTTGGCAAAATGCTGCTGTTTTAATTTGCAACTTAATTTCTTGCAGCAAAAGATCAAAACACACCAAAGCATGTGACAATTACATCAACAAAAAAGTAGTACTGATATGTATATGACGATATCGATATCAAATTTGAAACCATATTAATACAACAGTACTATGTGTTTCCTTCATCCATCAATACCAACAATATCATCTTTCTGAGGAATTTGGCAGCAGTAGCTATAGGCCTGATTTGCGGCATGTTCACCCAAAAATTGTCATGTTTATAAAAAAATCACATATTGGAAATGACAAGGAAATTATAAGTATTTTCTTTTCCTTTTGAGATGATGTGGGGATGGCCAAAACAAGAAATGGAAAAAAAAAGCCACATTTCCTTCATCGGGGATTAAACCCAAACCTCTAACCAACTGAACTGTCAAGGAACAGTCAGCAATTGGAGCATAAGAGTTGCATGTTAAGGGATGTGCAGCGATTACTGCTACGAAACATCGAAAAAATCATTAAAATTGATTTTGTTACTGATATGGATTTCTGTGCTAACAGAACATGCAAGGTTTGGCTTGAAATCCGTGTATTAAAGACACGACAGTACTTTTTGTTCCGTGAATTTCTAACTTGTGTATAAAAAGTCCGATCTTGAAATAAAAAAAGCCATTCCATAAGCGTAATATGTGCTATAATGCCCCAGTATTGTTTGATTCAAGCACAAAAACAGTATGTATGGTCTTTGTTATTCTGTACGCATGTAACCAACATCAGTGTTTTGTTAGTGAAATTTTGAGATTTTGCCAGCGCTGTATGTCTATTTGCGGGAGACGGTACGACAAAATTTACTAAAATATTTCATTTTTTTGCTATATGATGTTTTTATTCCTGCAGTAAAGTTAGTTATTATGGAATTTTACATTTCAATCTTGGCAAGACTTCCATACTGTACACCCCCTTCATATAATTTAATGAATTAAAATGTTCAAAACTTCATCTGTAAAGAATTAAATCCTAATTTTGAACCAAATCAATTAAAAATTAAAACTAAATTTGTATCAGGTAAATAGATACGAGGGGGGGGGGGGTGGTCATATGGGAAGTCTTTCTTTATCTTCGATTAATGAGGGCCTAATAAAAATAGCGATTGCAAACATTTTTTTTATTTATCTGCTTTTATCCTGCTAATCCCTTAACAAGAGAAACATTTAGAGGAATGTTACCTATTCCTTCTACATACATTGTCTTCTATAGACCAGAAACACTTACATATATTCCAGGAGGAAACAATTAATTGTGAAATGGAATCAGCCACCTGGATGAAGTACAAAGTCAATAGGAGTTACAATAGGCTCATCCACCAGGACACAGGTCAACGGGTCTGTACTGTACATTAACATTGACATGAAAATGACCTTGTGCAATTTGGGTTCATGTATAATACCCAAAAACCAGGTGGAGTATTTTCTAAATACATTGGTGAATGAAAGCTACTGAACTGTGGCAAGCAAATTGAGATGTTTACTAGCTAATAGTGAGTTTATGGTGTATTCTGGTATTGAAACTACATATATGCACCCATCCTCGGTCACCAGAATTGTATTTGAGCTTGAAGGAAGTTAAATGATCTTTCTGCTGAAATCTCAACACACAAGGCTGCCCTGGATGCCATGGAATACAAAATTTGAACATGTGACAGGATTTATTTGTTTGTCCCCGCCGAACGAAGTTCGGGAGGGGACTATAAAATGGGCTCCGTCAGTATGTCCGTATGTCCGATGTATGAGTATGTATGTCCGTGATAAAATGTTAACCCTGGAAACTTTGCGTCATATCTTTTTCGGATGAGTAGGAGTAGCCTAAATTGGGTATATTGCTAGGTGGAAACCCCCCTACTAACCATGTAAATATGACCCCCAGGGTCCTCCCCTGGGTCTGTCCGGGGGTGGGGGAAAAGGTCAAGGGAAAGGTCCACATTACACAGATAAATGTCAACATCGTGACAAGATTGTGGACTATTATCGAGTTCCATGAGGGCTACGATGATGTAACTTGGTGGAAAGAAGCGGGTTGATGAGTCTCAACCTTATTAGATTTGGGTGTAAAATATGCTAAATAAATATCTAATTTGCATAATTATGAAAATTTTCCCGCAAACGGCTGATCAAGTTTTCTGGATTTCGGTAAGGCGTATAATGATGTCAACTTGGTGGAACGAAGTGGCGAGAGTTCTCGACCTGATTAGATTTTGGGAGTATTCGGGCAATTAAATATGCAAATGAGCTAAGTGATATGACAAATAACAACGTTCAATGATAGTGGAGGGGGAGCAAGGTATACCACAACAAAGGTATTAACCATATGTATACCATGTTTTCATTGAAAGGTATCTTTTAGTTTGGTTGTGTCTTTGGGTTGCCAGCCTGTTTACATTTCTTGGAAAATGTGAAAATATGGTGTTTTGCCCACTTTCTGACCTCGTTTGGTCCCCATTTAAAATGTGGTCATGATTTTTTCAAAAATAGTGTTTTCAAATATTTTTACTAAATTTAGTGAATTTTCAGGATGGTAAATGCTGAATTAAGATTTCTTGAGTTCAATTCACCCAAAAGGTAACAATTTTTGAGCTAGTGGTGGCCAAAATTAAGAGTGGACCTGTGCTATTTAGTCATCACTTAGTGATCGCGATATTCGGCGGGCACATATTTTACGCATCGCGTAAATACGAGTCGCCTTGTTATTCTTTGTTCTTTTACAGAGTCTGTCATTTTTTAATAGTTTGAGTATCAACACACATGAAATAGAAGCGAAAGTCAATTTTGACTGTAAATATGAACAAGTTGTTTTTTATTTCAAAATGTTCATGGTTTAAAGTTTTTTTTTTTTTTTTTTTTTTTTAACAAAATTTTAAGCATGCAGAAAATGTGCAAAATAGTTCATTCTCATACCGAATATGACCAATAGTAGACAATTATTTTTAATATTTAATTAACCTTATGCCCCATGTGTTTCTAGCCTATTCGTCCAGGGAGGGAGTGAAGGAATTAGGGAAGAAGGGAAATGAGAATAAGTCAGAAACTCTGACCTGGGATATCGCGCACGGCCCAGCCGGTGCCCATATGTGTCTTCGTTTGATGAGTCCTGCTGCATCCGGGATCAGCTGCATTTTTTCTACTCAGTGCTGGGTTTGTAAGTTTTGGTGCATTAGGGGAACAAATTTACGTCTGGTGATTGGTTAAAATATAATCAATTGATTCAAATAGGTTCCTTTATTTAAGAGGAAGTGAGCTTGATTTTTTTCAGTCTGTAAATTATACCTCCAAGTCCAACCCATGGTACTTTGGCTTAGTTTATCACACATGCGCATTATGCAGTGGCCGAGATGTATGACGGTTTTGGTCCAAAAAGTAACCTTGATTGAGTTTTTTTACAGACAAAATCATAAGAAATTTATGAATGAAATATGTAAACAACTGGCTTCATTCAAGTCTGTGGTTTAACCTCCGTATACCTGAGCGCCATTTTTTGTAACCCCCCTTCCCCGTGATTTTCCTTAAATAAAACATCTGATTCCTATCAATTTAATACCGCAGGATAGCTTAAGAGTTTATTGTTTCCATTGGTATCAAAGTAAGTATCAACAAACTCACTCATAATTGAAATCTCCTTAGGGTTTCCAATGTCGATAATAAACAAAGGCATCATCTTGGGGCACAAGATGACCCCCAAAACTAATATACACAAATTTCTATTCAGGCGATCCTGGTGACGTCATACCACTGACGTCACTGGCGATCCCATCATGTTCGTCCTCTTTCCCTTTGGGCTCTACCTGACCGGTGAGATGTATCTGTTAGCTCCCGATTCGAGTAGATATTCACAAGGTGGGGCTGGTATTGTTCGGCAGGACTATGGGTGAAAACTCTAAGTTTACCGTTAGCTGTGTCTGAGCCGTTTTAGGATGTTTGGATCGCGACTTCGGCGAAATCTGGCCAAATTCGCTGAAGCCGCAGTTTCCAGATTTGGTCTGCCAAATTCGGAACCCGGGAATTTCCCCATTATAACTATTAAACTACTTTGAGTCAATTTGATTGGTTCGGTGGTGTACACACACTTAGGTGTACTGTTCGGACGGCATTAATACAGCTCTCCTTGGCGAGAGAGGCCGTCCCGTAACAACTGTGGCTTTTATATCAGTTTTTAAAATACTACGACTAAACTACCATTACCGTGGTGCAAAAGTGCGGGAGCTGGAGCGCCGCTCAGGAAATGAGAGCTCAAATTGAGGAAATAAGACAAAGGGTACAATAATTAAAGTAGAAAAAATCTTTAGGGAAAAAATAAAGAAAAAGGGAAAAGAGGAAAACTGGAAGAAAAGGGAAAAAGAGAAAAAGAGGCAAAGGAAAAATAGATAATACAGGGCAAGGAGTTCTCTTAATAGCCATTTTGCAGGTGAGAGGAACCGATTCAGGTACGGAAACTAAGGGAAAACGTGAGGAAAGAGCCTAGAGGAAATGTGAGGGAAAGAAAACTAGGAAAAATGTGGGAAAAGTTGAAGTATGAGGGAAATGAAACCTGTATTGAAATGTGAGAGGGAAAAAACCTAGCAAAATATGAGGAAAAGAAACCTAGGAGAAACGAGAGAAAAATAAACCCAGGGGAATGTAGGAAAGGAAATATAGGGAAAATGTGAGGAAAATACAGGGAAATTGTAGAAAAGAAACCTAGGAGAAATGTGAGGAAAAGAAGCCGAGGAAAGGGGAAATGAAAGTGGTTTGTAAACATGGGGTTGTTGATATCAAAGACAGAAAAGTAGTGCATGGGTGCAAAATTTTGAAGGTCATAAACATGTAATAGGTTAGTCCAAGCTGAGGAACTAGTGCTGATGGTTTAAAAAATAAATGCAAAAAAAAATAAAGAGAATAGAGGAACTCGAGATTAACCCTAGCAAAATATGTGAGGAATTGAAAGTGTTGTGAACATGAAATTGTGGAGCCAAGTTAGAAAACACACAATCTGAGGAGAAGAAATACCAATCTAAACACAGAAGATTTGGAAAGCATTAAACGGAACCAAATGTCAACAATATTAACTTTGAGCTAAACACTAGCTAGGCAGCAGCAGGAACTTCAAGAATCAACCAAATTCTTTCGCAGGAAGAAAAGAAAAAGAGGACCTGGAAATCAATTCACACTCTATATGTAGTTTTGGAAAATATAAGTAGGCCTGCTAATATGATAGTCAACAAGCTTCAAAACACAGGGGAGGCTCTTAAGGATTCAGGCCGCTAAACCAGGATTTTTAGGGGAGTGCATTTTTCAAAAGGGTAACTTTTGCAAAAGTGGTCTTTTTTTTTTTTTTTTTTTTTTTTTTTTTAAAAAACATAAAAACCCTATTTTTTGCTGCTAACCCGGGCTACGGCCCGGATGAGGGCAACCAGTCTGGGATGGGCTCATTTTGAGAAATCAAGGGAGGTGAAGTGGTAGAGAACAAAATAAGAATAGAAAAAGTTTTTAAACTTATTCTTCAAAAAGGGCAGCTCGAAGGTTCTGAATAGCTTAAATCCAACAACTTCCGGGATCAGCCTGGAACCTGCTGGGGCTCTACCCGGCATTCCTTCAGGGCACAAGTCTGCGGACCAAGGATGGACCCTGCACCTCACCTGCTTAATGTTGTGTGTCATTTTATAGGAAATACCTCTGTGGCCCCCCCAGAAAATTCTCCACATGACGATAATAATGAAAAACAAACACAATACCGTATTCATTTTGTTATTTTTAACATTTCACATGCGGTTATGTCCATGTAAGGAAGGGGAGGAAGGAAGAAGAAGACGGGATCGGTCACATTGAGGAAACGATGGCCAAAAATCTTGCTCCTGAGGAAAAAATGACTTATTGCACCCCGGCATTACTCGATTGTGTATTTATTATTAAAACTGGGCAGTCATTCACTAGACTTAATCAGTGTTCAGGGTCACAGTTTCTAACTTCAATTCTTTTGTGTGCCTTGCAGATTTGTGTCCAGACAAGCTAATCGGATTGAGGGGCCAGACCATTCTTTAGAAAGTTAATCTTATTAGTTAATCGATTCATTCTTTGTAAGGCGTCTTTAGAATGAGTTAAGGGGATCCAGCGGCCCATTGTGCAGCTCTCTTTAGGCTAGTCACGAATTAACCTCAAGACCCATACTTGAAGCCACGTCGTTACCCAGTTAAAATCCTTTTTTGTTTGGTCTTGATTGTAATTCTTCCTTTGTCCTTTCTCTTGAAGGACTGTCTTGTTGTAAATCGGTCCTTCGAGGATTCGGGACAAGTTATCTTTGAGTTCACTCTGGTGTATCTTGCGTGCTTAACATTTTCAAGGACAAGCATGCTCTGTTGGGGGGGATCCCACCCGGCCTGGGCGTCATCGATCATGTTACTAGGCGAGTCCCCTCCCTATCTTACTGTGTAGACTGGCGGGGATTCACTGGGACTTGATCGAGGGCGAACGGGAGTTCTCTCGCGAAATTCCCTCAGGCAGGTCGCCACGGTGCGGTGCCTACGTCGGAGAAGGCGGCGGCTTGTGTTGCTCCCCTGAGCACTGCTGGGGCTTCGGTCGGTCCTGGAGGTGGCCGCAACCACACCACCGCGGCAGCCTTGGCTGCCAGCGCTCCTATTGGGGATCGCCCTCCGGGCTTGAACCTCGCTGCGGGAGCGCACTTGAAGCTGCCTCAGTCCCATCCGTATGGGATAGAGGTGGCTTCAGGCCTGGCTACGCTTCGCCCTTCGGGGCTTGAAGTTGGCTGGGGCTGGTGCTTCCCCTTCAGGGGAGTCGCTGCCTCAGAGGCCGCCTAGGTCCCTCGGGACCGGGGTAGCTTCGGGCTCGCTGAGCTTCCCCCTTCGGGGCGGGAGGTTTGCCAGGCCGAGGTTGGCGCTCTCCCTTCGGGAGGATGCCTCCTCCGGTGCAGGCGACTGCACCTGCCGATGCTGTAGGCATGTTCGCCCGCCAGCCTCCGGGGCTGGTGCGGGCTTGAGCCCTGGTCCGGCGTCGGTCATCCGCGTCTCCCTTGGGGGAGCTGCAGTGGTACCAACCCTGTCTGGGTTCTTGGCTTTCCCAGCGGCGGGGGCACTTGCTCCCTCTGCTGCGGATCGGGTCGGGTCAGGCGGGGGCGTTCGCGCCAATGCCTGCGGGGTGGGTACCGGGACTGAGATTGGTGCGGTACCTGCTGTCACTTCCGTTTCCGCGCCGTGGCAACCCAGTCCTGCTGGGCGCCTACTGCTGTGACTTCGACCCTGCCGGCGGTAGGGATCCCGTCCACCGGGATGGGGTCTCGTCCTTGCGGGTGTGGGGTCCGGGGGCGATTGCTTCGGGTGCCGCGGTGCCTCAGCCTGCGCTTGCTGGTCCCCCGTTGGTTGGCCAACGGGGTTGGCAAACAAGGGGGGGGTTAGGCATGATCCCTGTTGGTCATGCTTGTATCCGGGTTCGCAATCTAGGGCAGCATCTGCGTATGGGCAGCAGTCTGCACAGGGTTGGATTTGGGGTGCGGGCCCCTGGCTACTGGGTTCAGCCACCGCCTCCACAGGTTTGGGTACCCTCCCAATCCCTTGGGTATGCCTAGGGTGTTTCTGCACCTCAAGCGTATCCCCTCGCATTGCCTGGGGGGTTCTGCATGGCCGTGCCTATGGTTTTTTCCATGGGGCTGGCTGCCGGCGAGAGTGGCCGGCGGGTACCCCCCGGCTTGGTTTCTCCCGCGACACAGCCTGCGGTGACGTCAGGCTCAGCAGCCTGCCGCGTCGCCGGCTCTCGTTGTCGCAGCCAGCATCCTGTCCCCCTCCAGTTCCCCCCTCCCGTTGTGCCTGCTTCTGTAGCATGTACCTCATGCCCGAGGACTTCGTATCCGTCCGCGGCCTCTTGCGATGATGGGTCCGAGGAGTCGGGTTCGGGTGCGGAGGCGGCAAGATCCATCCCCATGGAATAGCTGGTGAAGCATGTCTCTGCTTCACTGTCGGAGTTCCAGGGCGGATTGGGTTTGCTGTGAGTGAGTCCAACGCCAAGTGTATGAGATTTCTTTCGGAGGTCCTTTAATGGCCGTCGATCTCCATGCGTGGAGCGCTGTAGTGCCCTGCGCGACCCAATTCGTGTGGGTGCTGCTGTCCGAGACCTTCTGCTCAATGGCGTGACTTTGCCTCAGACATTTGGGAGAGGTGAACCAGTACCTTGTCCGACCGGAATAAGGCCTGGTCTAGCTCGAGCGAAGAGTTGACCGATGCCCTCCGAAGTTCCCTTGGAGGACTACGAGAAGCTTTCGTCGTGCCAGACCTCGAACGGTAGGTCCGCGAGCGTCTCCTTCGGGGGGAGGGGGGGCGGTCAGCCTGTCTGCCTTCTCGTGGTTCTGGGAGGTTGAGCTGGCCGACACGCGGCGACTTCGGTCCTCAGCGATTCTCAGCTTTTCAGCTGACCCTCCTCTAAACCATCTGGGACTGTCAGCGGCTGGGCCGGGAGGCACCCGAGTTCGCTCGGTGTCTCTTCTCGCCGTGGGTTTGGCATCACGGTCGCTGGATATTGCCATGGCCCTTGCATCGCGCACCTTGGTGCTGCGGCATAAGAACGTCCTAGGGGGCGCATCTAGCGGCCGCCTCTCCGCAGCTGCCGACAGCCTCAACAGGGTTTCCCTGTCGGGGTCTTCCCTGGTTCGGGTCGGAGTTGAAATCTTCCATTGAGCCAGGTTGCGAACCTGATTACTAACGAGAAGACCCTTTCAGCTGGGCTCGCCAAGTTTGCAGGGGAAATGGTAATAAGGCTGCCACCTCGAAGAAAAGCGTTCTTCAAGAGGAAGGCACCAGCCCCTCGCTGGCCACGCGACAACTTCTGCTGCCGCCGCTCCCCAGTCCTCCAAGGCCGTCTCCATGACGTCTGGGGGCAAGCAGAAGCGTGGCCAGGGAAATAGCCATACCGCCCAGCGTCCTCGCAAGGAGTTCTTGGCGTTTCGGTTTTTGGCGTCCGCTGTTCCAGGGCCTTTTCCCACGGAACTTCCGCCGTGGGGTTATCCCCGGTGGGTCGGCCGCTATAATCAATACCATCATCGCTGGCAGGAAATCGTCGGCGATTGCTGGGTGAGAGTGTGGTGGTTGGGTGTGGGTGGTCGTCTCCTACGGTTACCGTCTGGATTTCACGGCTCCTCCGCCCCGTCATTTTGTCAGGAATGTCACACGGCTTCCCGTAGACCCAGAGAAGCGTCAGGTCCTGCTTCAAGAGACAGCAGACCTTCGACGCAAGCAGGCATTCGTCCCGATAGCCCCTCGATTCTCGAGGGAGCTTTTGTCGAGCTTTTTCCTAAATCCCCAAAAAGACGGGCTATTGGCGGCCGATTCTCATTGACGCCGCGCTCAACGTCTTCATCAACCGAAGAAATTTCGGATGGAGCGTTGGCTCATGCTCTCCGTTGCCAATCAAAACTTGTTGGCAACCTCTCTGGATCCTCAAAGGATGCCTACCCCACATCCCGATCGAACGGGATCACAAGTCTGGTTACTCTTCCAGATAGAACAGAAGCGTACCATTTCCGGTGTCCCCCGTTCGGCCGGCCACGGCGCCGCGAGTCTTCCCTCGTGTGGTCAGGCCGTTTTCCCCCCCCGGTTTTTGGTTCGGTTTCTCAGACGGCACGAGGTCAACCTTTGTATCTATCTTGACGATTGGTTGATCTACAAGCCCCGAGAGGGATATCGCTATCGCCCACACCAAGGGGGTGGTGCAGGAGATCACGAAGTTTGGGTTCATCTTGAACCTACCGAAATCCAACTTCGAGCCGAGCCCTGTTCCTTTTTTTCTGGAGCGCGCAGCTGGATCTGCTCAATAGTCGTGTATTCCAAACGAAGGAGCGTGTAGCCCATGTCATTCAATGCGCCACGCTCCTTTCCGGGGCCAGCCAAGCTCCGTGCTTTGGCTTGGCTCCGGGTTCTGGATCTCATGGCCAGCCTTGTGGACATCTGGTGCCTTATGGTCGTCATCGTATGCTCCCATCCAGCTTGCAACCTTCCTGGCGCCTTATCGTCCGGCACGCGACAGTCTGGACCTCCTGGTCCCGATGACTGCCATTGTGAGGGGACGCTCTGTCTTGGTGAAGGTCCCGCAATATCTTCTCCAGGGCGTGGTGTTCCTCTCTCCACATCCCAGGCCTGATTTCCTGACCGCGATGCGTCGGGCCTGGTCCTGGGGGCGTCACTTCGGACGAGACAGTTTCGGTTCGCTGGTCGACCTCGGACATTCTCTCACATCAATGTCCCTGGACCTGAGGCGGTGGATTTTGTATCAACTGCATCCTTTCATGAGTGCTGGTGGTGGCCGGTTGCAATGATCCTCATCAGATCCGACAAAACCCCCAGGGTGAACTATATCCCCCACTCTTTGCCTTCAGAAGAGACCCATGGGTCCGAGGTGGTTCATTAGAGCTGGATCACGTTGACATGTCCACATTCCGGTCGTTCACAATGTAACTGCGGACTGTCTATCCATGGGCGGGACCACTTCTGTGGAGTGCTCCCTGTCTCATCGGGTAGGGCAACAGTTCTTCCGGGTCCTCGATCGCCCGTCGATAGAGTCCCCCCCCCCCCTATTTGCGTCCTGCCAAAATGCCAAGCTTCCGACGTTCTGCTCCCTGGGACGAGATCCCGGAGCGTGGGTGTTGGATGCTCTTTCCCTGGACTGGTCGGGATGAAGGTTAACCTTCCCCCCGATCCCCACTTCATCCCACGAGTGGGGGGGGGTAGACAGTGGTCGGAAGTGGTCGACTGCTACGGTAATCCTCCGTGCCCCCTTCTCGCCTGTCAGCCGTGGTGGTCGTGCGCTGGGTGAACCTGCTGACAGGTGATACCGTCGACGATCTCCGCGGCGACTCAACATGTCCAGGACGGAATGCGGATGTCCCCAGAGATCTGGTTGACGCTTTCACTGACAGCTTTGCCGCTGTCTAGGTAGCTTTCAGACGCAAGGCTTGTCTCTGACGCTGCCGAGCTGGCGGCCAGAAGGTGGCGAAGATCCACACACTCAGTTATTTTGGGTACGGTGGCGGGTCTTCGCAAGTGGGGGCAGGGCGAAAAAAAATTTGTCCGGCCACTTCCTCTGTTCGTTGGATCGCAGACTTCCTGAATTCCTTATTCAATATTGGGGCCTAGACACGGACACATCAAGAATTACAGGGGTCTGCGAGTTCAGTTCATCACCGATGGTACTGTAGCGGAAGGTGATGAATCTTGTAGGAAATCTGCCTCTTACGTTAGCATGGTTTTAATACCAGGCCCCCACGAGGCCAGTAGATAGAGTGCTCTGGGTAGGACTTGCCAACCGCCCTCCGGAGTTTGACAGGTGTTCCGTATGAGCCGATGGGCTCTACCAGTTTGCTGCCGTTACGTCGGGGCAAGACTAGAAAAAACACAAATTTTCACTACTGGCGATGGCGTCCGGCCGTCGCGCCTCAGAATTACACCCTCTGTCGGTGCTGGAAATTCATAGTGTTTGGACGTTTTCTGTCCACTCTGCCATTTCCGCCCGGTTTCCTTCAACGAATGAACGCCTGGCTTCAGGGCCCCCGCCATTGGTTCTTACCGGACATTTCAGTAGGTTCCTTCCTACTGTATGACCGTCTGTGTGTCCAAGGTAATAGCTCTAAATTTACCTCTCCCGTACGGAATGCCCGTTCGTTGTGTTTATAGGGAGAGGCAGCTGTTTTTTGGATAACACTACCTCCGAATACGGGCTGTCCTGTCTGAGAAGAAACTCTGGCAAGATGGTTCTGCGAGGTTATCAACCATGCCAATGCGGTGGAACTTGGCGAACATCTACGTCTGCATTGCCCATATGCTGTAGCAAGTTCTGCTGCCGTTTCACCGCGGCCTCCTCCGTAGAACAAATCATAAATTACTGTTGGCTTGCGCCTCCAATTTCCTTCATAACAACATACCTGAAGGATATGAGTCCCGATGCCGCGGTTTTTCCTCGAGGCCGTCCTCGAAACGTGTGAATGATTAGTTCAAGGTGAGTCGATTCCCGGGACTTAACCGGAATTAACTCATATATTGTGGACGGGGAGCGAAAGGGGGGTGGGCCACCTACCTTGTTCAGGCCTTTAGTGCTTTCCCCGCACTCTGTTGTCCAAGGGTAGGGCTTACCCGGGGCCGCTCTTTGAGGGTAGCCCTCGGTTTCGTTCTACGCATTTGGTTTTTCTATGCGAATCGTGTTAGTCTCTTTTCGGGCGACAACTACGGCGATCCGGGCCCTAATGGTCGGATGCTAGTCTGGAAAAAAGGGGTTTTTCAATTGTCGATGCAATTTGTTATTATCGACGTTGGAAACCCTAAGGAGATTTTCAAATATGAGGGAGTTTGTTTTGAAACAGTTAAAAAGAAACATTGTTTTCTTAACTCCCGTTATTTGGAAAAATCTCTTTTTCCAAGGGTCGATCCCTTCCCACCCAGCCGACTGTGTCGCCCGAGAGGTGAGCCTATAGGGTTGCGGGAAAGAGGACGAGCAGTATGGATCGCCGGTACGTCAGTGTATGACTCACCAGGGATCGCCTGATGTAAATTTGGTGTATATTAGTTTTGGGGTCATCTTGACCAATATTATGCACTTTGTTATTATCGACATTGAAAAAGGATATTTCCATAACGGGAGTTAAGAAAACATATGTTTTCATCAACAATTCACCTTTGACACACTGAGCTGTTAAGTAAGGACATAAATGGGGGGGGGGCGTTAATTATTTTTTTTAATTATATAATTTTGTTTCGTGCATATGATTTTATACACAAGCAGAAAAATATATCTGGCAACAGGTTTGCTAATTTTTTTTATGGAAAGAAGTGCTCTATAAGTTAGACATTAAACAACAATTACAGATGTCATAAATCTTTTTTTATACGACTCTGAAAATTTGCTGGTGAGAGAAAGAAGATAATCTTGGGACCATGGAACCCCTTAGGGAAAAGGAGTCTAATTTAGACCAGGCTTAAAGGGGCATGGCCCGATCACTAATAGCCCCATCCCCAAGAACCCCAAGATGTTAACCGAAGTTGTCAAATTCTGGTATCATAGAAAGCTACTTTTTTCTCATTACCTCTTTAAATCTTAGGAAGTCTAAAAGATGTTGGTTTGGAAGTTAAAAGCGAAAATGTACTCCATTTTGGTCGACCAATTAATTTTATCAGTAACTCTAGGGTGCTCCAAACAAATTTCTAGGCTCTCACCTCGCATCAAAAAACAATTGAATATTAGTGCGAAACTTTCCAAGTGGGATTCGGGAAATCATTTCTAATCAAAGATGAAAACTTTATATTATTAAATCGATTCATCCTCCTTTAAAAAAAATCATGAGTTAGTCTACATGAGTGGACTTTTTTTCCTTAAAAAAATGCTGTGAAAGTGTAAATTAACGGGTGAGAAAATTCCCTCATGGATGGGCTGTTCTGGGCCGGAACGGCCATCAGAGGAAATTTTCCTTACGTGTTAAGTTACATTTTAGAGTTGTTGGAAGGAAAACGGCCCACTATGTAGGCCTAACCTGGTTTAAACCCGGGTCTACAGTTAGACTCCCTTTCCGAATTCCGGCCTTAAGTGTTAAATTTCAAGGTGCTCATTGCTTTCCTGCCAAAAGCAGCACAATTGTAATTATATTAAAGGTCCATGGTCCCGATCGCTAATAGTCGTCATCCCAGGGACCCCAGAATTTACAACGTGGGTCAAAATGTTGGATCAGCAAACGCTAACTATTTTTCCTCATTTCACTCTTTTGGAGTGATTTTACACTTTTGAGTAAAATGACTGGCTCTTATTTAGTAGCCAAATTTGGCACCTTAAAGTGGTATTTTGTGATTTACAGCACAATTTATCCAAAGTACTTTGGCATCATCTGAATCATTAGCCTTTATTTTGTACGTATGCCTACAGTTTCAATCTTTGCAAGGGAGTTGAGGAATTTTGTCATTTCATCTCTCCAGAATCCAGTAACCGCCAATTGTGCACTGAAATATACAATTTTGCTTATAACACAAGCCACCATTACCATTTGGAAATAACTCTTTTTTGAGGATGTCAAAGAGGTGCTAAAATCACTACATACCCCTACCCTCTTTTTAATCTTCAGAAGCATCCATTTGATTTCAAGGTGGACATGGACATTTGGGTTGGGCCGCAATGACCTATATAAATTAGACCTTTGATTCTCCAAAAAGGCGAACCAAAATTAGGTGCCCAAAGTAGTATAATAGCATACACACCTCATTATCATAATTTTATTCCCACCAAATATTTGGTTTATGTATTTTGTCGTATTTGGTGGATGTATTATGAATGCATAAGCACGTTTCTTAGGTTGATTAATCATGTAAACAGCAATGGTCGTCACTCCCCGGCACCGCACTATTTGACTAATTTCTCCTTTCTAAAGGCACATCGACGATGGTCACCCAATAGGTTTTTTTTGTGTTAGTTAGTCGGAATTATTTTAGCAACATAGTTGTGTTGCAACCGCAAGTTTCCGACAAAAAGATGTTGAGAAAATCAGCCAACATTAAAACTCATCAAATGCTAGTTAGAGCAAGCTGATGTTTTTGAGTTAGTCTCTTATGCAAATTGTGCAGATAACGTTAGCTACACTATCCCTGATGAGAAGCCAGATCATAAAACTAGGTCGATGTTGAGATCGGTGTTTAGTTTTTCAGTAATGTTGCTGGCCGATTCAATGACCAGGCATTTGCCTTCCTTGGTTTATATTTTCTTTTTTTCCCCTTTGAAAGGCTAGGTGGTTGGAGATTTTTAATTTGTTCACCTATTGTTTTTTTGGCTTAAAAAACTTCCATCCCCACCCCTACCACCCCCTGAGTCTAAGGTGCATCCCTTATCCCATTATTTCCAGTTAAGCGGTCCGGTATAACGTCTCCTGTTGAAAAAAAGTTGGTGGAATTGGAACCAGTGTTTGAAAATTCTCAAGAACCTGGAAAAATATCGATAGGCATTGTGAGAAAAATGGGATGTGACCGTAATTCGATGCGCCATTCACTTTTCAATGTCTGCGAGCACCGATACCCGACAAAAATGTTCAATTTTTCTCGCTAGGTTTCTATAGTTCAACCCAATTTACTATACAAATTCAAAACCAAACATAGTAGATGGAACTCTTCTGATGCAAAAACATCTTCAGAACCCCTTTGTTTTACGGAGACTTTGCGATTTTAGTTTTCATTTACACACATTCTCTACGATGGACTGAATAACGTTAATCTCACGCGCAGTACTAATTTAACAATATCTTTTTCATCTGTACACAACTACACCATTTGAATTACTTACCGGACTGCTGTAATTTCCAGTTTGTTCAAGCTTTTAATACCAAAATGCAAATTCAGCCCTTTTGATCGCCACCATTTGTGGAACTTGTTTATATATGTGGGTGCACCTTTGTTTTCTGATATATCAGTGATTGATTTAAAAAAATATATTTTTGTACACAATTCCCCCTTGTCTTTAATACACACATATACAATACAGAGGTAAATTTAAAGCCAATTTAGACCCCCCCCCAAAAAAAAACAAACCTTTGTCTCAGGATTGTCTAAACCCTATGCACCAAGTCAAATTTCTTTTAAAAAATAGAAATGCACTGCTCGGATCTTATTTATTTTTGTTTTTTTCCTTATTGTGTTTTGACTCGCCATTTTCCAATTCTTTTTTCATGATATTAAAAAAGTGTGAAAATTTGTTTTTGTGACACCATTATTTTTTTTTAAAGCTATGTCACAGGGTATCTGAGACAACTTTTTCTTGTCTGCCTTACAGTCTACAAATTCTGATTAACATCTCAATATAAATTTACGACATATTTTAGGTTCGTAGTTAATCTGTCAAGGTTTGTTTGTTTAAAAGCTCGCTTACAATATCAATAGTAGATTCTTGGGGATTTTTTTTTTTTTTAACTTATGCAAATTGTGCATTTCCTGACACCTTTAATTACACTGTCCTATAAATGAAAGTGGAAAACTTTTGGAGTTTTAATGGACATGAGAAAAATGTGTAGACATGCTCATACAGTAGCAGACACATTGTGGAAAATTGTCTCAAATGACTTTGACCCCTATCTCCAAAAAACTCAGTAACCCACCCTAAAACATCCAATATCATGGCTTAGACTTAGATCAGTAAATAACGCAATTTTAGCTGGAAAACATAATTTGTATTTTTTACCATTGACCTTACAAATTACTTATTATGACCTTTGACCTTATCTTAAATGGCAGTAACCATTAAGATCTCGTTGACAAATCTGGTGGTACCTACATATGTAGCATCTTAACCTTTTGAATGATGACCCAACGACCTTCAATGACTTTTTGGCCCTTATATCTGAACATTCAACATTCATGTATCCCACTTTTTTCAACTGAGATGTTAAATAGTTATAACAATTTTGGAATTATTCGTTTCTGGTTTTAAGCCCTTGCAAATGAGCCAATTAGCCTCATCTGACCTTTTACCTCTTCTCGGACACCCATAACCCTCATGTGTAATGTGTTGTAAGCATCCACAGCATTGACTTGGCATAATAGACGCTAAGCTTGGATGCCAACTTTGTAAGCTGACGCCTAATGTGACGAAAAAGAAAACCCCTGTTTTACGGTCGAGCGGACCTTTCGAGTAGGTCGGTCGGTCGGGCGAATTTTTTCTTTTTTAAATTTGTTTCTTTTCTGAGCTCAAAATTGGCCTAAAATAGCCCCAAAATCTGAAAAATTAAATTTTTTTACAAAAAATTTCTAAAAAAATGCCAAAATTGGATAAATTTTGGCTAAAGTCAGCTGATTTTACATGATTTTTGGAAAACTAAAAAAAAAAATCGGTGCAACCTGAAAAATCAAGGTCGGGCGGGCCCGTAAAACAGGTTTTTTTAGTTTCGTCGCCTAAACAAACAATGTTCACATCAGTTAAAAGCACCCTACCACGACTTGATATGAAATATATCTCCTAAATAAGGGTTAAAAGCCAGGGTATGGTTTTGTGAAATTGTTCTATTGTGCCAAATAATAAAGAAAATCAAAAAATCAAAAAATTAGGTAATTTTTAAAAAGTACCCGAAGTGAGGATAATCCTGTAAAAAACACCCCTTCTTATACTTAAATCAGCTTGTTTTTAGGCCATGCTAGGAGCGTCCGTATCATGGGATCCTCTGCCCGGATTCAGCTTACTAAGTTGAATAAATACATGACACACCATGAGCCTTACCAATGCTGTGTATTCGCGAAGAAGCTGTTGTGAGACCTAATGTTTGGGGGGGGCTTTCAAAAAAAACACCCCTAAAATTCGCATTGTGCTTTACATGTTTAAAGGCTGTGATTCAGAGAGTTCGAATTTTTGTGGCGTGTAGTAATGCTTAATTCCAAAGTTAGAGATGAATCGTATTTTCACGCAGTAAGTACACATTTATGCACCGTTATGGACAGTGCCATAGGATACCGGTATAACAAAATTTCCGGATCTGGAAATTTATAAGAAAGTTGGATTTCTATATGGACTTCGATGGAGCTTAGTTATCCCAACAGTGATTAGTATATTGAACAAGCATTTTAAATATATGCAAAAAACAAACACGATTGTTTGAAAAATGAGTGCGCCCGCATTGGGAAAATCGCTAAGTCAGCCTTTAATTCCGTACACACGGGTATAAGCCCACCCCCTTAAAGGAAGATTTTACTTGAAAAATGGGTGGGCTTATACCCGGGGGAGGGGCTAGAACGGGGAAAGCAGCAAATAATCAGATACAAATGTAATAAATATTATTCACCAGATACCATTTAATGTATACTTAATAGTTGGTGTACGCAGATATTAAAAGTTATTTTTTTTTAGTTCAATTTTCCCATCATTCTAGCAACATGTCATCCCAATGGGACCTACTTTGAAGGCTCTATAGAATAGTTCAAGTTTTAAAATGTGATTTGTTGTGTAAACTGCCAAATTGTTTACATGAAATGATTAAAATCCACTGGGTTATAACCGCAGTGATCTAGACCTGTATTTTCTTTAAAAATTTGGGGTGGGCTTATACCCAGAAGTGGGCTTATACCCGGAGTGGTTACGGTGGTTACAAGTAGTTTTGAATGGCTCCCCAGGGTGCTTTGCAGGCAACTATTAGTGCTCAAAGTTAGTTGAACGTTTTCTTTTTTTCCTCAACAAAATTCTTTAAATTATTGTACTTTCTTAAACACATATATGGAAATAATCAGCATGAAAAAACATTCAAATGAGCCAAGGCATGAGGCTGAGGTCAGTGGTCATGACTACAAGAACGATGACCTCGTGACCTGACCCTATTCACAAACTGTGCACAGCAGATTGACACATGACAGTTCGGTGAATGCTGTATTTTATTTCTCATACCATCAAGTTATTTTATAGGTAGCTGTAATAACTTTGTAGTTATAGGTAAAATTACCAGATTTGGCAAGAGTTCCTTCAAACTTTTACTTTAAAAATATTCTCTTATTTTTGGCATCCTTAGGGTTAGGGTTTTAAATCAGAAGAATTTAAAGAGTGGTACATTAATTAAGGAACTCTTTCCCCAGAGTCGCGGGTGAAAGGGATAAGAAAGATCTTTTATATCATTTGCAGATCATCATCTCTATCAATCCTTAAAGGGGGATGGCCCAGATTTAAGGATAAGAGTTTTTCAAAATCTTGATAGATTGCCTTCCTCGCTCCAAAACACCCATCTATGAAGTTTTGTGCCGATATTTCATCCTGTTTTAGATGCGAGACTGAAAACGTGATTTGTAAGCCCGCATAGAGTAACTGTGTAAAATTAATATTGGTCGACCAAAATGGGGCACATTTTCGCTCTAACTTCCAAACCCAACTCCTTGGCCGTCTTAAATTTTTCACAGGGTAAAGTTAGAAAAATTAGTAAGTTTTCTTCTGATACCAAATGTTTGACGACTTCCGGTAAATCTGGGCTTCTGGGACGAGCTATAAGCGATCGGGCCATGGACCTTTAAGTAGGGGTTCTCATAGGGTGCATCAAACGTCCCTCATGTCAATCATATTTTTTGCTCCTAGTCGGTCTAACCGTGCCATTTAACTAGAAAATCTCCCCTCCATATTAAATTCAATTGGAGGTCGGGAAGGGGTCCACCATGAGTCTAATAAAGTTTGGGCCGAGGCAACCAGTAAAAAGTCCGGCTGGCAGCTATTGTATTATTACAACATTGATACTCACACCAGTTATACACACACATTAATAGCTGCCCTTCGTGAAGTTTGTAATAGTACTAACTCCCTCACTCAGGGAATACTCAATAAAATGCAAACGTTTGAACAAAAGCAAAAAGGCACTAAGTTTTCAGAATATTAGACGTCATAATAATAGCCTTTGCATTGCACTTTTCTATATGTAGGTGCCTTAACTTTAATGACCAAATCAATTTTGGCAGCCATTTGCATTCTATCACTTTACCATCAGCAAGGAATGGATGGACACCTTTTGGACTTAATACCCATATTAAATCTATACCTCCTCTTCTCAAACTTGGCTTGTTAGCATCAATTGGTAAGAGCTATGCATAGTCCCATATGTCCTCCCCCCCCCATTATTTACATGCACATAAAATTTAATTATTTTAGCTTTTATGTATATTTAATTCCGTTTTTGAAATGAAACACGCCATTATAAAATCAAGAGTTTTTTATCAATGTAAATATAATGAGGGGGGTACATATGGAACTCTCTCCGAGCTTATTGCCAGTAATACGGAGGTTACTGGTTCGAATCCGACACGCCACTTTTTTTTTTTTCACACTTGTGGGCAACTGGCCATCTCCAGGGAAAGATTAATAAAATTTCCAAGTATTTTAAAGAGCTTGTTCTGATTATCTTGGAACTCATTGACTAATCCAGAAGTAGTAAAATTTTGATATCCAGATAAACCCATATTTTTCTCATTTCCTCATTTAAAGGGCATTTGGTGATCCACAGTCTCGTCCTCTGCCGACTTACCTCAAGCAGTAGAGATTTTTAGATCATCGGGACCTTTGGCCTAGATAGTATGTGTGCCAATCGACATATTCGATCTATTCTAAAGAAATCAAAATTTTGTATTTTCTGTCAGGAAACAGACAAATTACAAACACGGTGTGTGGCTTAGGGGGGCAGGTGTTTGGAAGTTCACTCCAAATATAAAAACGCAAACATCAGAAATTTTGGAAATAACCCTTTGTTGAAGATATTCTAGTGAACTATAGACAAAAATGAAGGAGATGGGATGACGAAATGCCACATGTAACGGTAATTGACTAAATGACAGTGTTAGACTTGTTCATCAATATCTCCTATGTGCATTATCTGAGTGGTCTCCCCCAATATCTGAGTTGCCTTCTTCTATGCTACCATATTATTCCTCCATTTGATGTTCTTCAGCTATTGGTCCTGCTTTTGTTTTTTGCACGCTCCCTCTAAGTAATTTTCAAGTAAAATGTTTAAATGATTCCTAATGAAATACAAGAATGGATTCACAGCTGAAACTTGTTGGGAAACAGCAAATGCTGCAAACATGCAAATACTACGGGTGAAATTTCTATATGTTCTGTTGTATCATTAGCCCTAGAATAATGGTAGACATGTAGCATAATATAAAACGGTCCTCAATGTGAGTAAAGCCATAATACATATCACTTGCAGAATACTCTTTATGCTGGAGAGTTGTGTTGTTTATGTCAACAAAAGCCAATGTAGGGAACTACAAACCAGTAATGCAACAAATGAAATTTAAAACCCAGAAAAAAGAGCAATTGAGAAAAAAAGTCTCAACTTGACTACCTTATTATTTCTATGTTTTCAAATGGCCCATCAAATGTGTAATTACCATCAATGTTTTCCAATTGATTGTTGTCACATTTTCAATGACTAGTGTCACATTTTTTCAGTTTCTTTTTCGTAATAAGTTCTAGCCAGTGGTATTCCAATACAGACTTCAGAGGATTGATAAAATTTATCATATGCAAGAGACTTTGGTACTACACATGGGCAATAGGAAACACGCAATCACCAATAGGGTCAACCTATGACAGTTCTTTCCCAAAAAGTTTCTTTGAACGACTCGCAGGGCAGTTATATTTTGAAACACCCAAATATCTTTCAATGCTAATGAGCGTAATAAAAAAATAGTTGGATGCTTCGCCAGAAAACACAGGCAAGGACCGCCACTTACCACGATCATATTCCGCCAATTATTGGACGCGAGAGAGGAAAATACGGCACATAGTATAATCGGCAGATGCTACTATTAACATATACAACTCCCATGCAGGGAGGTCAACAGCAGGCCAGTTTGTATTAGAGCAGCTATCTTGCCATTTAATCTTTGTTTACAGCAACACGTTTGTAAGTCCAAAAATCAAACTGTTAGGTTTCATAAGTATATGCTTATACCAGTTATCCACATAAAGCATCTAACCCAGTTATTGGTAGAAGGTGTTCCAAGTCAAATCCGTTGATATGTTTCATTTGGAATACAACGAGGGCCTAATGATTCATTAACAAGCAATGAATTACGGCCCTTTTTTTTTTTTTTGCGAATCTACAAGTAAAAATAGTGGTATTTCTCTAGTGATGTAGAATGTTTCTTGGTGGTAATCTTGGGTATGTGTTCTTTGTTAAGTTTAGCAACTTCCAACTGGGATATACACCATGGAAGGTTTCACTTATAAAGTGTGTACTAGAGCAGTACTACTTAAATCCAGAAGCGTAGAACACACATTGATTGAAACAATCTCTTTGGAAGCTGGGCAAGTTTGTTGTGAGGTAATAGTAACATCTCTCCAAACCAAAAAAGAAGATCTATGAAAACACAAGGTTCTAGTGTGACAACATATTTTCTTGTCATTGTAGAATTGATAGAATTCACCAAACCTTCAAATGTATCTACAGAAAGATCTGACAAATGTTCTTCTGCAAACTCAGGTAAAGTAAATGATTAAGATTACTAAGGTAACAGCCGGAAGTACTGTGAGGTCTATTACCAGACAGCTCAATTGATGGAAAATTGAACAAGTTCCCTGAATACATCAAGTGGTAATAGTGTAAGTATTTGCATCGCCAAACATTGATTTATCACTTAATCCTGCAAATAGTCCTAATGGCAAGTTGGATAATCATTTTTAAGTGACAGACAAATGTGTTAAAATGATAGCTTTGAAAATATTGGGATTCAAGTGATGGAAGCCTATTTTGATGTACATACAGCTCAAAATCCCTTAACCCTTCAAAATAAGGCCAGTGGGTAGTTTCAAGATCTCCTTGTCAGCAAGAGACAGATTTGTCAATGAACCACTCTTGTGAAAATATCAGGATAAGTGGTTTGACCCATTTTTACTCATGTCTAAGCGATGATCAATCACTTAACCCTTCAAATAAGGCCTAGTGGCAGTTCAGATAACTCATTGTTAAAAGTAAGATCAACTCTGTCAACATGGCACAAGTTCCTTGAAAATGTCAGGATGAAGTATTGAAAAGCACTAATTTCACACTCATGACTATAGCACCTAATAATCACTTAACAACCCTGCAAATAGGCTTAGTGGCTTTCAATAACATCCATTTCAGCAAGAGACAGTGCTCTCAAATTAACGAGTCCTCTGAAATTAACAGGTTCAAGTGTTTGAAGTCTATTTCTTTGCAATCTTAAGATCAATAAATCACTTAACCCTTCAAGTAGGCCCGGTGACAGTTCAAATAACATATTGTCATGCAAATCCAATTCTGTCAAAAGAGAAAGATCTTTTAATAAGCCAAGAGGTAATAGTCCTAGACTATTATAACACAGACGTAATGTTGATACATGATTTAATCCTGCAAATAGGCCTAGTGGCAGTTCAGTCAACTCATTTTTACAAAGAGAAAGCCATGTCAAATTAACAAGGTCCCTGAAAATATCAGGATCAAGTGTTTGAAGCCTATTTTTACTCAGGTCTAGCGATGATAAATCACTTAACCCTGCAAATAGGCCTAGTGGCAGTTCAAATAACTCATTTTTAGCGAAACACAGTTGTGTCAAATGAACAAGATCCCTGAAAATATCGGGTTGAAGTGTGTGAAGCCTATTTTCACTCAGGTCTAACACTGATAAATCACTTAACCCTGCAAATAGTTCTAGTGGCAGTTCAGATAACTTATTTTTATCAAGATACATATTTGTCAAATGAACAAGCTCCCTGAAAATATCAGGATGAAGTGTTTGAAGCCTATTTTTACTCAGGTCTAGCGATGATAAATCACTTAACCCTGAAAATAAGCCTAGTGGCAGTTCAGGTAACTTATTTTTATTAAGATATATCTTTGTCAAATGAACAAGATCCTTGAAAATATCAGGATCAAGTGTTGGAAGGCTATTTTCATTCAGCAATAACTTTGATAAATCACTTAACCCTGCAAATAGGCCTAGTGGCAGTTCAAATAACATATTTTTATAAAGGCACAACTGTGTCAAAGGAACAAGATCCCTGAAAATATTCAGGATGAACGTGTTTGAAAAAATATTTTCACCAGGTCAACATGATAAATCACTTAACCCTTCAAATAGGCTACTGGCAGAGTCGATAAATCATATTGTCAGCAAGAGACAGATTTCTCAATTGAAAAGCTCCCTGACAAAATATCAGGATGAGAGTATTGAAAAGCTATTTACCTCATGTCTAGCATAATAAATCATTTAACCCTGCAAATAGGCTAGTGGAAGTTTTCAAATGAACTCATGTTTATGAAAAGAACAGCGGGTCAGAATGAAACAGGATCTAAAAAAATTAATAGTTGAAGTGAAGTGTTTGAAACCTATTTTCACTCAGTTGCTAGCACTGATAATCCTTAAAACCCGGCAGAGTAGGTCTTAGTGCCGTTCAGACAACTTTTTTTCCAAGAGTATCTCTGTCAATCTGAACAAGATCTGAAAATATCAGGATCAAGTGTTGGAAGGCTATTTTCATTCAGCAATAACTTTGATAAATCACTTAACCCTGCAAATAGGCCTAGTGGCAGTTCAAATAACATATTTTTATAAAGAGACAACTGTGTCAAATGAACAAGATCCCTGAAAATATCAGGATGAAGTGTTGAAACATTTTTATTTTCACCCAGGGCTAACAACTGAAAATCACTTTTAACCCGGACAAAAAAAAATAGGCCTACTGGCAGTTCAGGATCAGATACATCATTGTAAGCAAGAGACAGATGTCTCAATTGAAAAGAGTCCCGAAATATCAGGATGAAGTTTTGAAAGCGATTTTCACTCAGGTCTAGCATTGATAAATCACTTAACCCTGAAAATAGGCTCGTGATTCAAATACTCATTTTTATGAAAAGACCAGCTGGGTCAAATGAACAAGTCCTAAAAATCTCGGGGTTGAAGTGTTTGAAACCTTATTGTGCAATCAGTTCTAGCACTGTCAATCACTTAACCCTGCAAGTAGGTCTAGTGGCAGTTCGACAACGATTTTTACCCAAGATTCATCTCTGCAAATGAACAAGATCCTTGAAAATATCAGATCAAGGTTTGTAGGCTATTTTCTTCATGCCATCACTGTGATAAATCACTTAATCCTGCAAACTAGGCCTAGTGGCAGTTCAAATAAACTCTTTTAAGAAGAGACACTGTGTCAAATGAAAAAAGATCCCTAGAAAAAATCGGGGTTGAACTGTGTGAAGCTATTTTCATCAGGTTAGCGCACTGAAAATACTTACCCTGCAAAAGTTCTAGTGGCAAGTTCAGAGAACTTATTGGTAATCAGATTTACACTATTGTCATAATGCACAAGCTCCGGGAAAATATCGGCTCCTCCATGATGAAGTGTGTGAAGACTATTTATACTCCGTTTAGTAGGGATAAATCACTACCCTGCAAATAAGACTAGTGGCAGTTCAGGTAACTTATTTTTATTAAAGATATCTTTTGTCAAATGAACAAGATCCTTGAAAATATCAGGAACACGTGTTTTGAGCCTATTCACTCAGGTCTAGTGCGGATATTCACTTAACCATGATAAGACTAGTGGCAGTTCAGATAACTCATTTTTAGCAAGAGACAACTGTGTCAAATGAACAAGATCCCTGAAAATATCAGGAACAAGTGTTTTGAGCCTATTTTCACTCAGGTCTAGTGCTGATAATCACTAACCTGCAATACGACTAGTGGCAGTCAGAAACTCATTTTAGAGCCAAGAGCACATCTATTTCAAAGAACAAGATCCCTGAAAATATCAAGACGAAGTGTTTGACGACTATTTTCACTCAGGTCTAGCAATGATAAAATCACTTAACCCTGCAAAATAGGGCCTGTGGCAGACTCGAAAAACATTTTCATTCAGCACCTAACTTTGATAAATCACTTAACCCTGCAAATAAGTCTAGTGGCAGTTCAAATAACTCATTTTTAGCAAGGGACAACTGTGTCAAATGAACAAGATCCCTGAAAATATCAGGATCAAGTGTGTTGAGCCTATTTTCACTCAGGTCTAGCACTGATAATTCACTTAACCCTACAAATAGGTCTAGTGGCAGTTCAAATAACTCATTTTTATAAAGAGACAGCTGGGTCAAATGAACAAGATCCCTGAAAATATCAGGTTTGAGTGTTTGCAGCCTATTTTTGTGCAATTTTAAGCTCAATAAATCACTTAACTCTTCAAATAGGCCCAGTGACAGTTCAAATAACACATTACCATCCAACCCCAAGTGTGTCAAATGAGAAAGACCTTTCAATAAACCAAAAGGTAATAATCCCAGACTGTTATTACAGAAAAGTAATGTTGATAAATCACTTAACCCTGCAAATAGGCCTAGTGGCAGTTCAGAGAGCACATTGCTTGCAAGGGACAGCTGTGTCAAATGAACAAGATCACTGAAAATGTCATGATTAATTGTTCGAAGCCTATTTTCACTCAGGTCTAACACTGATAAATCACTTAACCCTTCAAATAGGCCTAGTGGCAGTTCAGATAAATCATTGTCAGCAAGAGACAGATTTCTCAATTGAACAAGCTCCCTGAAAATATCAGGATGAAGTATTTGAAAGCTATTTTCACTCAGGTCTAGCACTGATAATTCACTTAACCCTACAAATAGGTCTAGTGGCAGTTCAAATAACTCATTTTTATAAAGAGACAGCTGGGTCAAATGAACAAGATCCCTGAAAATATCAGGTTTGAGTGTTTGCAGCCTATTTTTGTGCAATTTTAAGCTCAATAAATCACTTAACTCTTCAAATAGGCCCAGTGACAGTTCAAATAACACATTACCATCCAACCCCAAGTGTGTCAAATGAGAAAGACCTTTCAATAAACCAAAAGGTAATAATCCCAGACTGTTATTACAGAAAAGTAATGTTGATAAATCACTTAACCCTGCAAATAGGCCTAGTGGCAGTTCAGAGAGCACATTGCTTGCAAGGGACAGCTGTGTCAAATGAACAAGATCACTGAAAATGTCATGATTAATTGTTCGAAGCCTATTTTCACTCAGGTCTAACACTGATAAATCACTTAACCCTTCAAATAGGCCTAGTGGCAGTTCAGATAAATCATTGTCAGCAAGAGACAGATTTCTCAATTGAACAAGCTCCCTGAAAATATCAGGATGAAGTATTTGAAAGCTATTTTCACTCAGGTCTAGCACTAACAAATCACTTAACCCTGCAAATAGGCCTAGTGGCAGATCAAATAACTCATTCTTATAAAGAGACAGCTGGGTCAAATGAACAAGATCCCTGAAAATATCAGGTTTGAGTGTTTGCAGCCTATTTCTGTGCAATTTTAAGCTCAATAAATCACTTAACCCTTCAAATAGGCCCAGTGACAGTTCAAATAACACATTACCATCCAACCCCAAGTGTGTCAAATGAAAAAAGACCTTTCAATAAACCAAAAGGTAATAATCCCAGACTGTTATTACAGAGAAGTAATGTTGATAAATCACTTAACCCTGCAAATAGGCCTAGTGGCAGTTCAGAGAGCACATTGCTTGCAAGGGACAGCTGTGTCAAATGAACAAGATCACTGAAAATGTCATGATTAATTGTTTGAAGCCTATTTTCACTCAGGTCTAACACTGATAAATCACTTAACCCTTCAAAATAGGCTTAGTGGCAGTTCAGATAAGCCATTTTTATTCAGCCATAAGTTTGATAAATCACTTAACCCTGCAAATAGGCCTAGTGGCAGTTCAGATAACTTATTTTTATCAAGAGACAACTGTGTCAAATGAACAAGATCCCTGAAAATATCAGGATCAAGTGTTTGAAGCCTATTCTCACACATGGCTAGTATTGATAAATCACTTAACCCTGCAAATAGGCCTAGTGGCAATTCATATAACTCATTTTTAGCAAGATACAGCCGTGTCAAATGATCACATTCCCTGAAAATATCAGGATGAAGTGTTTGAAGCCTATTTTCACTCAGGTCTAGCACTGATAAATCACTTAACCCTGCAAATAGGCTTAGTGGCAGTTCAGATAAGCCATTTTTATTCAGCCATAAGTTTGATAAATAACTTAACCCTGCAAATAAGCCTAGTGGCAGTTCAGATAAATCATTTTTATCAAGAGACAACTTTGTCAAATGAACAAGTCCCTGAAAATGCAAGGATCAAGTGTTTGAAGCCTATTTTTATGAAGGTGTAGCAATGATAAATCACTTAAATTTGCAAGTAGGCCTAGAGGCAGTTCAGATAAATCATTGTAAGCAAGAGTCAGATTTCTCAATTGAACAAGCTCCCTGAAAATATCAGGATGAAGTGTTTGAAGCCTATTTTCATTCAGGACTAGTAGTGATAAATCATTTAACCCTGCAAATAAGCCTAGTGGCAGTTCAGATAAATCATTTTTAGCAATAAATAACAGTGTCAAATGAACAAGATCCCTGAAAATATCAGGATCAAGTGTTTGAAGACAATTTTCATTCAGGACTAGTAGTGATAAATCACTTAACCCTGTAAACAGGCCTACTGGCAATTCAGATAAGTCATTTTCAGCAAGAGTCAACTTTGTCAAATGAACAAGCCCCCTGAAAATTTGAGGATCAAGTGTTTGAAGCCTATTTTTATGCATGTATAGCCTTGATAAATCACTTAACCCTGCAAGTAGGCCTAGAGGCAGTTCAGATAACTCATTTTTAGCAATTGATAACAGTGTCAAATGAACAAGATCCCTGAAAATATCAGGTTCAAGTATTTGAAACCTATTTTCACTCAGGTCTAGCACTGATAAATCACTTAACCCTGCAAATAGGTCTAGTGGCAGTTCAGATAAGTCATTTACCTGAAGATGGAGGAGTTTCAAATATGCAAGTCTTGAAAATGCATCTTCTTCAAGTGAGGGAATGTTATTATTAGATAAGTCTAAGATTTGAAGGCCATTATGCAATGATATATTGAATTGAGCTAGTTGATTAAGATAAAAGGATAAACCTTTTAAATTTCGGAGGAATTTGAAAATGTATACAGAGGTAAGTTATTTTCAGAAATATCTAGGAAATGCAACTTATCCATACTTTGAAAGTTACTTGCATTCAAATTATTTAAGTAGTTCCCAGCTAAAGACAATATCTGAACATTTTTAAGTTTTTTGAATAAATTGGGATTCAAGAAGGAAATGTGATTTTCTTTCAGATATAGAGCTTTTAAAGCAAGTAAATCTTGAAACATAGCAGATGTGAAATTTAATAACACATTACCATTCAGAAATAGTTGATGTAAAGATGATGTACCCAAGAAAGTACCTGATTTGATTGACAAGAATTGGTTATTAGATAAGTCTAAGACTTTTAAGTGTTCAAACCTGCTAAAAGATTTTTCACTAAGACTAGAGATCTTGTTCTTGTTGAGCAGTAGAAACGTAATGTTCACAAGTTCTGCCAAGCTGCCAGGGCTTACTTCTTCAAGTTGTCTGGAGGATACATTCAAAGCTGTGTAAGATTCAACAGTTGCATCATCATCTGGAGTTGAATATATTAGCAGAATCTGTTGAGATTTAGCCATCTCCAAATCACAGTTGATTTCAAATCTTTGGAAATGCAGCTTACATGAACAACCGATTGGACAAATGGGAAATGGGGCTATGGATATCCTATCTGTATACCTGTAGATTGACTCAGCAAGGTAGTCAAATATTGAAAATGTCAGTTTTATTGAGGGATTTTGTTCAATCAGCTGTTTATAACTCATCTCTACACCATATGCAATGTGATAAAATTTACTAAACACTTTAAGATTTGTACACAATCTCAGAGCAGCATTGTCCCTTATGCTTTTTGTAGTGCTATAGTGGAAACGATCATCTTTAGTGCTAAAAATTGTCCTAGGTAAAATGTCATTTGAATCAATTGCCATTAACGCCAAGGTAAATGCTGCTTGGATGTGAATCACTAGACTATTACTAGAAAAATTGATATAACAAGGACCGGCTGATTCAGTGAATGCGTAAATTGTACTGTTATTACATTCGCTATCTTCATCGTCCGACTCACACATGTAGAAATAGTTGTAGATGGTCCAGTTCGCGTCTGGCCTTACATTGATGCGAATCCCCATGCTATCTGGTGCAAGCACTCTGAAAGTACAGTTGTGCTTTGCAAATGTCTTCAGGGTTAAAGCTGTCGTATTTCTATCCAAAAAGATGCGTTGGCTGTAACAGCGAGTGGTATTGTCATTT
>JAMKCH010081089.1:0-14242 GCA_023653785.1 Ophioderma brevispina | reverse complement strand
AAATTTCAGCACATAGCTTTATGCAGAGTGTTCCTCACTGATCTCCCAAGTCTCACAATCTGTACCACTGGTGTGGTTTTGTGCGATTTGTGGGTTCGGGTTAATGATTTAATCTTAATCCCCCTGACAGAATAAAGGTTAGCCTACTATCAGCGCGGATCTACTATAAAATATCCCAGATCGCAGATGATCTACAGGCAACAGTTGGTTTATTCATCAATTTTTTTTTAGTTCATGCATCCGAAGATATTACATCATCGTTCATCTTAGCCGCACCTGGCATGTGATTGGATGGTAGTGCACACACCTCCTAAAATCAGAGTGCGCTGATGATAAAAGGGACCCCCCGATTATCCACAGGATTTCCCTAAGATGAAGAAAAATAATTATATAATATTGAATTGCTTTGAGTATTATTAAGAATATTGCACTCGCTAGAGAAATATTGTACGAGTCGAAGAGAGTACAATATTTTTCCTAGCGAGTGCAATATATTCTTGTATCATATGAAAAAAAGTCATTCAATATTTTATTTTAATTTAATATCATGGCTGACTCAAACCAACCCTTGCTTTGACCATGTAGTATAGTCCAACTGGCGATTCTTGTTACCAGTCTGAACGATAGTGCTTCATCGTGTCAATTTAAAATACCCGGAGGCGAACATAGTTCAAAGAATATGTATAGTGGCATCCGGGCACTTTTACCAAACTGTAACCATACAAGATTTCTTTGTATAGAGTTACTTCAAGTGCACAATTTTATCTTTTGTACCAGGAAATAGTCCTGAATTTCCACTTATCCTTGTAAACCATTTTTTTTCATAATTTACACACGTAACAAATTAATAAAATTAACGATTGGAATGTCCTCATAACTAAAACAAGGAAAACTTCTCCGTATTTGATATTTTATACAACCAGCCATATTTTTATATTAACAAATTATGTTAAACGAACGTTGAATCTGCTTGCGAGTGCCGTGCTCATAACAGCTCAAATGTTGGGTCATGGACAGCGCATTATAATGAAGCATCATTGGATCGTCCATCGAAAAATGATTTATACGACGACGTCGGATCACGTCTTTACGTATTAGCCCCCTCTGTCGGCCAATTGCGAAGAGCCACGCAATGATCTTAGCCGTGTTTGGGGTGACGTATAGGATTCAGTCTAGTGTTCTGCCATGTGCAGGTATAAAATTCATCTCTATTGTTATGCGTGTTGTCTCATTTATATGATTTTGTGACTGTTCGTTGATTTGAAATTCTACTAAAATCACACGAAGAAATAAAATGTACGACAAAAGAAACCTTGATAATTAACCGCACAGTTTGATAGTGATCAGGATCTAGTACATCGATCGAGGGCACAAGGCCACTCTGAAAATAGGGCACGGCCATCATGGCCTTAACTTGACAGAAGTACCGTTTGCATCACGGCCATTCGATGGTGCACCACGGCAAATGGCCGCTGTGGCCGACGCTTAATTCGAGCGTTGCCACTAAACATCAAATTAAAATACTGTATATGTACAATCCTATATTTTTAGGCCATATATAATGCAAAAGTGAAGAAGAAAATTAGCATAACAAAATTGGTGAAATTAAATTCACTCTGCAAAATTTTGTTATTTTCATCACTGTACATCAGACCCAAAGCATGTGCCGTATCAGCCTCAATACACCCTAGCATGAGTAGGGGACTTATATACCGTTAGGCGATGGGTAAGTGGGCCAGAAATTACCTAATTTGACGGACTTGTGACTGCATCATTTCGCGATTATAGGGGTAATTTCGTGTTGACGAGATCTTCCAAAACCTTCCAATGTTACATTTTTCATGCCAAAATCTTCACAAAGCTATTCATATACCAATTATCGAACTCCTCATCACTTTACTGCAGTTGACATTTTTTGGATTCGTGGAACTAATCCCAACAAACGCTTCGCTGTAGACCACATTTCTGCGGTAGACACATTTTCGCTATTTAAGTAAATACCTCCTTGGCCATGCTCGATTTCTAGCTCATCGATCCACACTTCAATGGAAAACCCAACACTTCAATGTAACCCAGGGAACCCCAATAGCGATTAATTAAAAAATGTTCAAAAACATATTTGAGTGATAAATAGCCAGAATTGCCCCATAATTCCATATATGGTGTGTTCTTACCAATATGGTGTGTTCTTTAACAAATATGATGGCGTGTTCTTCTTCTTGTCTACGAAATCCGACTTTCCAAGTAAATTCAGATATGCACCGTTACTCTCCCCCGAGAGCGCCTATACCTCGGGCAATCCTCGGTGTCGCATAAGAGGGTTTATTAAAGGTCATTAGCCTAGTGGGTTCTGCGCTTGGCCGCTCAGCCGGCAAAGCCGGCTTGGTGTAACGCCGCTTGCAGGATTGGGCGATTATAGTCAAGCGTGGGCTGAATCGCTTGAACGACTCCATCGAGCGGCAACCCTCGAAAGTTTGAACTCAAGTCAACTCAACGCGATTTGCTGCTTTGGGAAGTGTGGCAGCCCGAGCGGCAGGAAGTATGATTTATTGGCCTTTAAACGCTTTGGCCGCTGGATCCACCGCTACGATTCCTGACATGATTGCGTATGACGTAAATTTCCCTCATCAGAGCGAGCAAGGCCGGTAGCGTCGATGACAGATGTAATGACCCTTTAGTCATGGAAGAGCCTGGTGTGTTTTTTTTATAGAAATTTTAGGGATTCCTGATGTCCAACCCCCCCTAAATGACTTCGTCATATGATGCTAAGGTCCCCCTTGAAAATCATGGCATAGATGGGCATGGTAGCAAGTCCAAACAATGATTGCGCCTGTTTTCGTAAAATACTAATACATAAATAGAAACGCTGATTCTGATGCAGAAAAATGGGCGTCTTGTGTTCGCCGTGACTAAACTGTAATGCAATAACGTCTTTTTCAAGACCATTCAGTGACGCTTAGTACGGCCTGGAGGCGATGTTAGAGGCGTGGATTTAGCATTTGAACCAGAAATCGCTGTGGATATAATGTATGGCCCCGTAGTGAGCCATACTAGCACGATTCCATTGTTATATCATGCGACATCGTGGATCGCATTCACTGTGCTGTGGGATTCTAATTTTATACGTTGTCCTGGTTTGTGGGCAAGCAACAATTGAGTTTGGCAACGTTCCATGAGTTCGTAAGGGCTACGATTATGTAAACTTGTAGAAAGGAGGGACTGGGTGGGGGACATGTGGTGACCCTCATGTGCCCTTGGTGAACCAATCATTGACCTTTGGCCGGTCAAAATTTTAACACTTAAAAAAAAAAATTTCCCCGCAAGGCTTGTGTGCCATGTTTTATCGTGGAGTTTTGTAAGGCGTATACTGATGTACATTGGTGGAAGGAGCGGGTTGAAGATTTCCGACCTGATGAGATGTTGTCCTATTTTCGGGCAAATTATCATATGGCAAAATGAGCTAATTAACATGCAAAAATCGGCGAATCACTTTATTTTTAAATGGTACATCGGCGGACATGTAAAATTCCTTCACTTCGCAAAACCTTATGGTGTTCATCTTCTTTTTCCATTTTAAAGTTCCTGATACTGCGGCTTAGGTATGCAACTGAGCTAATTAAATATTCATAATGCTTGTATCGTCAAACGTCCATTTCGGATATGCAAAATTCCGTTGATACATGAAAACACTATCCCTTACATCTTGTGTGTGAATCATATTGATGTGGGCAGGGTGGGGTGTTGGGGCCGGGTGGGGGGTAGTGGGTGGGTGCGTCAGGAAGGGGTGGGATATGTTTTGGAGTTGCGGGGTTGGGTGCGGTCGGGGTGGGGTTCGTTTGGGGAAGGGGTCGGGTGTGTGCGTCGGGGTGGGACAGGTGGTTTGACCTTGTGTGACCCATTGACCGTTTGGTGACCCCATGTACCTTGGTGACCTCATGTTACATCACGTGGACCTTTGTGACCTCACGTGACCTTTGTGACCTCATAGTGACTTGGGTGACCCACAGGACCTTTGGCCCATTCACACAAATAAGTGTCGGGGGAGCAGGGTCGGTGGGGTTCGACAGGGAGGGGCGGGTGTGTCAGGGAGGGGGAAGGGTGGGTGCGTTGGGAGGATGTTGGGGTGACCTCAATGTCACCTTTGGTGACCCTGTGTGATATTTGTGACCTCATATGAACGCCCACGTTACCTGGTTACCTCATGTCCACTTTGGTGACCTCATGTCACCTTGGTGACCTCAATGTCACCTTTGTGAACTCATGTCACCCCCCGATTGGTGACCTCATGTCCCCTTCGACCCCATTCACAACCGCGACGGCATTTACACTGAGCGGTCCAATGACCGTGACAGTGTTTTTTTTACTTGTCATTTTTATTCAAATACAAATTTGTCCTTATTGATAATATCATATATTTCGACCAACAAAAATATCAACCATTTGGAGAAATAGCCGTCGACAAAAACATGCAGCAGCTATTAAAAGCACCCAAAAATCACCATTTGTTTTTAAATGCTTCCCTTGGGCAATGAAGTGGTAATCATAGCTCCCATATGGTCCCGGGCAGGTTAACGGCATATATATATCAAATACAAGAAAATACCATTAGCGGTGTAAATATCATAAAGCCCGCTATCAAGTTCATCACACATTTTAATCGGTTCTCATGTGGTCCAGGGCCGTGGTTAAAGGTATATTCATTAATTTATCATTTACCAAAAATTACATGAAATATTTTTTTTTTTTTTTTTTTTTTTTAACAAAATTAAAGGACCATTCTTTAATTCATGTATCAGGTTACCAATTAGTCATCCCTTCAGGGTTCCGCATAATCCCGAAACGGGCTGCAAAGTACCACCAGTCACAACCCCCAACCACGGTGCAGATCCACACGGGCGGTGACCGCTCTGTTTTGCAACATTCACACACTTAACATACTATCAAAGTCTTTTAACTCTGTCAGATATTGACCTTTTAAACCGGATAAAGCATTTGACCCACGGTTTTAACACTTTCTTCCCATTTATTTCAACTGGTAGGTCTTCTTATTGCTTTTGACCCGCCTAATTATCGCGCTCCGGGAGAGACAAGTCTCATACATCACACAAAACCGTCTGACGCTACAAACTGAGCTGTAAAAAATTTCCCTCAACATCACTTAAAACGTTCTGATGAAAGGTAAACTATGCAGAATCATTAGATACCATTTCTAAGTTATTTGGAGCCAATTTATATTCCTTGAAATGGGATATTCTGTCTTTTGAAGCTATTTTTTATGTGGACTTGTTTTGTGTGTCACAATAATCTGAAATTTGATTACGGTGCATGTTGCGATTTCTATTTAGCATGCTATCATTATGTATTGGTGTAACCACTTGCTTCTATAGTGGCCGTCACGTCCCCCTCTACGAAGCCGGTTTTTCTAGCGGGAACAATGGACCCACTAATGTGCTCTTCAAACGTCTCGAGCGGCGTAAATACTCTTTCAGTAGCAATTCTGTGAATATAAATATTCAATTGGTGCTTTAAATAAAAAAGAAGGAAATACTTACTGACACAAGCTACAGTCTCATGTTGATCAATGGTTGCTACTCCCTCGTTCATTGTCTTCCGAGATTACAGTATATTCGCAATAACGTAAGCTCCCAAACATTGCAATGGAAATCGGCATCCTTTCACAGTCCGTGTCCCCACAGCCTCCTCGAGATTTTTAACCTGAATGGCCGCTGCCCCCTGCGATAGGAGCCGGATAGCATGATATGACCGAAGAAATTGCTGATTTTTTCCTTCAAAAGTGAGTAATCGCATTGAGAGTAAGAACCGTACAGTGCCTTAGTTAACACTAAACACCTGTTAACATTTTTTTGTCAATTGGACATATGTGTGACTAAAACATCTGTATGCATAGTTGCCCTCTTGAAAGGTACATTAAGTTTTTCCGCTGGGAGGCCATAATTGCCCGTAACCCTATCGACCCTGGGGTACCGACCCTTAGGGTTGCGGTACCGCAACTACAATTTCTACTAAAATGTAACACCAAGTGTCGCGGAAATTTGACAATATTTTTTTACGTTCGATCATTTTTATCCCCCTGGCTTGAAAGCAGAAGGGGATTATGCTATCAGTCAAGACGGCGGCGCGGCGTCCAACACAATCTTGTGGAACGCGATACAATGAGACCCATAGGGTTATGTGATGTAACTTGTGGTGGGATCGGATGCCATGCCCTTCTCTGATTAGATTATGGGCGTGGCATAATTAATTAGTTACCTAATTTGCATATTAATGAGTTAATTTGGGGTTTTCCAACACAATCGTGTGAACGCGATAACACTGAGACCCATAAGGGTTTATGGTGATGTAACTTGGTGGTGGGCGGTGCGGACTGCCATCCCCTTCATCTGATTGACGATTACTGGGCGTGTCATATTCTAATTAGGTACCTAATTTGCATAATATCAATATTAATTTGGGGGTTTTTTTGACCCAAAAAGCTTGTGCAACTATCTAAGATCATAAGTCGATTTTGATGAAACTTGGAGGGGTGTGGATCATTACTCTCTCGCTGATTTAGGTTGAAGGTGGTTTTTTCCCGGGTTAAGGGGGGTTGTCCTGTTTAAGGGGGGTTGTCCACCTTAAAAGGGGGTTGTTGGGGTTTAAGGGGTGTTGGGTTTAAGGGGTATTGTTGGTGTTTAAGGGGGTTGTCTGGGTTTAAAGGGGGGTTGTTCCGGGTTTACAAGGGTGGTTGTCTGACTTTTAAAAGGTCCAGGGCCCATCCTAATACCTCGTCCCCGAAGCCCCGATTTGTACCGAAGTGGTCACATTTTGGTATCAGAAACATCTACTATTTTTCTCATTTACGGGGTGAAATCTTAGATCCAAATGATATTTGTTTTGGGAAGTTTAACGAGTGAAATGTAATTACCACCAAAACCCATTTTAGTCGCCCTATAATTTTACACAGTACTCTAATAAAAGTGCTTACAAAATCACGTTTTAGGCCTCGCATCAAAACGGATTGAAATAAAAATCATGACGCTAAACTTTAAAATAGTATCAGTTATGATGAAGGCCAATCATCAAGATGAAACTTCCTATCCTTAAATCGGGCCATCCCCTTTGAATAAGGGGATTGTTGGGGTTTAGGTGGTTGTCCGTGTTTAAAGGGTTTGTCCGGTTTAGGGGGGGTTTCGGGCTTAATGTGGCTTGTTGTGGTTTAAGTTGGGTTGCACGAGTTTAAGGGGGGGTTGTCCAGGGTTTAAGATAAGGGGGGGGTTGTCCGGTTTTTAAGGGGGGGTTTCCGCTTTAAGGGGGTTGTTGGGTTTATAAGGGGATTTTTGGGTTTAAGGTTGGGTTGTCGGGGTTTTTAAAGGGGTGTTCCCGGTTTTAAGGGGGGTTGTCCTGGACTTACGGGGGATTGATTTGGGGTTGAAAGTGGGTTGTCCGGGTTAAAAGTGTTGTCCAGGTTTAAGGGGGGGGGGGGGGGGGTTGTCTGGGCTTACGGCTACTTGTTGTGGTTTAAGTTGGGTTGCACGAGTTAAAGGGGGTTTTTCCAGGTTTAAGGGGGGGGTTTCCGGGATTAATGGGGTTGTCCCCGGTGTTAATGGGGGTTGTTCAGCTTTTAAGGGTGGGTTTTCCAGCTTTAAGGGGGGGCCAGCGTTACAGGGGTTTTTGGGGGGTTTAAGGGTTGATTGTTGGGTGTTTAAGGTGGGGTTTTCTGGGTTTAAAGGGTTTGTCCGGGTTTAAGGGGGGTTGTCCTGGACTTCATGACGGGGATTGTTGGGTTTTAAGGGTGGGTTGTCCGGGTTTTTTAAAAAGAAAAGGGTTGTCCGGGTTTAAGGGGGGGGTTTGTCTGGGCTTAAGGGGATCTTGTGTGGGTTTTAAGGTGGTTGCAACGAGTTAAGGGGGTGGTCCAGTTTTAAGGGGGTTTGTCCGGTTTAAGGTGGGTTGTCCAGCGTTAAGTGGTTGTTGGGTTTAGGGGAGTGTTGGGGGTTAAGGTGGGTTGTCTGGGTTTTAAGGGTGTTGTGCCGGGTTTAAGGGGGTTTGTCTGGACTTTAAGGGGATTGTTTGGTTGACGGTGGTTGTCCGGGTCTAAAGGGGGTTGGTCCGGGTATTAAGGGGGGGGTTTGTCTGGCTTAAGGGGGCTTTGTTTGGGTTTAAGGTGGGTGCACGGTTTAATGGTGGTTGTCCAGGTTTAAAGGGGGTTGTTGGGTTTAAGGGGGATTTTTGGGTTTAAAGGGGGGTTTTGGGTTTAATGGGTTTTGTTGCACATAATACGCGTATGCATGCGCGACGTGCACACATTCATGCGCGTAGGCGCGCATGTGCGTATGCATTTCGCGGACGTTGCACATGCGTTTCCAGGGTTAAGGGGGTTGGTCCTGGGCTTAAGGGGGGATTGTGGGGTTTAAGGTGTGTTGTCCGGGTTAAAGGGGTTGTCCAGGTTTAAGGGGGGTTGTCCTGGGCTTAAGGGGGCCTGTTGTGGTTTAAGGTGGGTTGCACGAGTTAGGGGGGGTGCCCAGGTTTAAGGGGGGTTGTTGGGGTTTAAGTGTTTTTTTGGGGGTTTAAGGGGGTATTTGTCCATACTGATTTATTTAAAAATTTGTAACCGCTCCCGCCAGGGGATTTAGCGAGGGTTCGAGAACCGCGACGTGTATTTTTGTATCATTACCAAGTGCTTATTGTTGACCCAATTTTTTTTCAGTTATCTGAACGATTAAATTTTTTGGAAAAAGAGAACAGATACCAAGGGCTTTGGCTCGGTGTACAATGCATTGCGGGTATTGGGTTCTATGTTGTACACTGTACTATGTAATATCAACAATGCAGTGACTTAGTGGTAAATGTTCCGGAATCGGCTGTTTTTTTAATTATTATTATTTTACGACACAGCTATCATATCAAATGGGATATTATTTTATAATGTGAGCTACGGTTGAGTCAGGATCTAAAAACAAAGTTGATCCTATAGGTGGCAAATGGGACGAAGTTTCATCCCTCATGTACGGAGGTGCGGAGATGAGTATGTCGCCGTCAGGAAAGATATGGAGTGGCTAGCGTGGTGCTAGGGAAACATCGTTCAAATCCCGAGTTTGTTCGCTGGTTTGTGGGCTTTCACTATTCTAATCAAGTCAAAGATATCTTAAAGACTAAAGGACGATAGGACACTTGCCCTATTTGTCGCAAATGCTGTAATGCTGTCTTGTCAACAAAATTACCTACCAAATGGCACTATCTCAACGGAGCAAGCAGAACCGGGGCCGGCCGTCTTCGGTTTGTCAAATTTTTGAACTCGATTGTGTTGGTTTAAACACTAGCACATATTGGTGGAAATCGGGGGAAAAGAGACGAGGTGGAGGAGCCGCCCAGACTTGGCACATATAAAAAACTGAAAATACAACTAAATTTCTGACGCTGTATCTAAAAAGTATCACAGAATGAAAATGTTCTCTCTTTAATCAATTGTTAAAAATACTTAAAAGGACTTAATGGCATGAAAAAAGATTTGACATAATGAAAAGGACCCTTACTGAAATCACTCCTTCCATCCACGAGTATTGAAAAACATTTGGAGTTTTACGTCTGTAAAAACATGAAGATTCCGGGGGGGGGGGGGGTGTGGCAGTTTGTGGGCAATTCTACAAGCCTAAAGTAACAATGCCTGAATCCTGGTGTGAATGCTTTGAATGTGTCGCAAAACGTGCTAGATACGCTGTAAATTCTTTGCAGGATGTGAACCCTTGCTTTTTCTGAAATGCCACAAACTACTCTGCCACCCTCCAACCCCCCCCCCACCCTAACTCTTCCTGTTTTTACTGTTTTTATCAGAAGTAACATCCAAATTTGTTTTCAAACTCCGTGAAGTGATTTCAGTAAAGGGTCTTTTCATTAACGTCAATTTTTTTCATGCCATTATGTCCCTTTAAAGATGAAAATTCTGCAAAGAAATGTTGTTCTTAAGTTTTAGACACAAATGAAAATAATGCTTTTTGGTGCAGCATTTCTAAATAGGGGGGTCACGCAGCATTGGGTGAGCCGTCTTGCACTGTGTTCAGTATGTATACAAAATTCTTGCTCACAGTCTGAAAAATCATGCACTTAGAAGCGAACTTTGGGCAAAATTATATCACAAAATTATATCACAAAAAAATATATTCAAAAGGAGAGAGAGAGGTTTTTTAATGTTCATCATTACTTTTTTTAATTTTTTGGTGTCAAATGTCAATGACTTGTCAAAATACCTCATCTGAAAATACACTATCTCATGCCGATGAAGATCGGGCAGCTGAGTCGCCCATTAATTCTCCCATTAGTGCAAGGCATTTTTCCAAGGGGGGTGTCTCTCACATGCAGTTTTGTGCTATAAGCCACTGTCCGGTTTGACATTTTGCCGTTTTTCTGAGCTCCATACCCCACTCCAAACATTAACTAATTTTGATGATTTTCAATATTTGTGCCTTTTAGTCAATTTTCCTTGTCAGAGAAATGAGTAAAAAAAAATATTATTTTGAAGGTGAAATATGATTGTAAATGGATACAAAAAAAGTGACATTACTGGACAATCCAGATGGCGGCCTTGAACAACGGAATGCTTAGAGAATCTCAATAAAAATGCCTGTAAAAATGGCCTGTTTTGAAAAATCTGACGATTATGGTGAATGTAGTTTGTGTATGGTTTTTTTGTCTATAAATACCGTTTGTTTAAGAAAAAATAATTAATAACATTGTCATACAAAATATGATGTTATAGTTAAAAACCCACCCCCCCCACTGCATATATGGTTATGTTGCAAAGGTCATGTTTTAAACAAAAATAAAATATTCATGATAATATATGGTCCGCATTTCATATAAATTGGTCCTAAAAGCTATTACATGGTAGAAAAATAAACAAAATGGCTGCCCTTTTTCATTAACACAAGTTTACATTGTATCAATCATTGCTAGACCATTAAAAAGTACACATTTTTGAAAGCTTATATTACAATGATGCAAAACAGCTAAGTACACCCTGTTATACAGGGTGGGTCAGAATATACGGGGTGAAACAACAAACAAATTAACATTTTTCTGTAATGGTCAACGTTGTGCGTTTCATTTTGAATGATATGAGATCACATAAATATGGATTAATTAAGCCAGGTATTGCTCAGGCCCTTCAAACAAGCAATGAAGGAAGAAGTTCACAATACTTTGTGTTAATATATGAAAGGGTGGTAAAATTATTGCTTCTTCTAATTGTGCAAAAATGTGTATTATAAAAGTTTTCATAAAGTAATCTTTTCATGGTCATTGGTAATGGAAGCAGTTTGCTTTCAAACAGAATTTGCCCAATATCTTGTAGACTTTTGATTATAACAGGGTGATCAGAAATAAAATGCCCTGGAAGAGCAAACTTCTGGTGCTCAAGTGTCTTAATGTAGGCACCGGAGTTTTGCGCAAAACGCGAAAAAATCGAGAATTTTTCGGGTCTATCACGATTTTGTTGGTCCATAGCGAATTTCACGATTTTGTTAAAAAAAAACCCCCTTTTTAATGTAACTTGCACAATAAACAAACACAAACTGATATTAAATCATTATTATGCACACGTCGGCAAAAAATGAATGATAATAAAACTTTCAATAAGTGCACAATGATAGTCCAAATGTAAATTAAATCCTAGCGTAGAACCCTACCCCCTCTTAACCTTGATAGTTGAACACGGATGACCCGACCTATTTTCCATTGTGATGAAGCGTCAATGATATGGTTGTGACTCCGGGCATAAACAAATATGAATGCAGGCTATCAACTCGCCGGCCTATCGGGTCTTTGTTCTAAATTAGTTTATCATTGGGAAATTTATTCGGAATTAAAACAAATCGGCACGTAAGCGCCGGTTAGGAAGGTATTTTTCCGGACGGGAAATCGGTAGGGCTGCGGACGAGACATGAAACAACAACTTCCCACATGTGACAGTCATCATGGGGCAAGAGGTGGCAAACCGTCAAGCGATACGTCATCCGGGGCCGGGGATTCCAAAGGTTAGTGGGGATTCCCCGGTTAGTGGGAATTTCAACCAATCCCACGCTGCGAAAGTAAATTCTCGGTGATGTATGCAAAGGCCTCGGCCCCGCGGCAGCGGCCGTCTACATCTGATTCAAAACTTGTTTATTCGAATAATTAAGGAAAAAAATAACAGGTGATATGATGGCTTTGTAATTTTTCAGCCGAGAAAAAAGTAAGAAATAGGATGTCAACTTTGGAAGTTTGAGCGCATTGTTTTTGCAAAGACTTTTTCGTGTCCTGGTTTGACTGCAGGGCAAACATAAGGAAGAGCATTTCCCGATTTTTACTTTAAAAATCGCGCATTTTGCGCATTTCAAACTACGGGCCGCGCATTTTGCCGTTTTAAAATCGCGACAAAAACTCCGGTTGCTATCTTACATGCTATGGAAAGTTGAACTATAAATATTAGTAAAAACAGGTAGCCAGAAAGTATTATAGTGTAAGGTATAGTCTCTTCTAAAACCAGATTCCTTGATAAAATCTATTGGGTGATAAAAATGGAAGGCAATCCTTCTGTATTTCTAATAATTTAAAATACGGTCCTGCACATATACAAGGAAGATTTCTGATATACACGCTGTATAAAAGCATAATTTATCCTACATGCATTAAACACATATTCACACTCTAAAATATGTGTTACAGGTACAAAATAAAATAAAGCATATTGTGACTGATACGCTGCTGAAGATTGAATTTAAAATACACAAAAAAGGTCACAAAATACATCACACTATACAATTTGAACCACCCTGTATATATTATCTATTGTATCAAATATTTCTTGTTTAACACAGACCAGTCCAAAATTAACCCAGTTCAAGCGTTGTATAACACAAGATTAAAGTTAAGGAAATGTTTTACCGAGGTGACAAACTGATTTAGAAATTGACTAAATGTCACAAAAAAGTGGTATTTCTTTTCACCCGGTATAATTTTACTCACCGTATAAAATGCATGGTGTTTCTTTGCAGAACTTTGATCTTTAGGTTATTGTAAAGTTGGGGGTTTTCCGAATTTATGTGTACGTGTTCTCTTTGATATGAGAACCTGGCACCTGCATTAACTTACCACAAGTATTGTGGGAAACAAACTGGCGGTTGGTTTTGATAATAGAAGCGAGGAATGCATATTTGCAAGGCCCTATTCACTACTGATGATGATATTGGTGGTTAACCACTAAACGGCACGTTTTTTGTTTATATATCTTTGCAACGAAGTGATTAGGGAGATGATATTTCAGGAATGATAATGAGAAAAAATACGGCCTTTCATCTGATATCAAAATTGATACCTTACTTCCGGGTAAATCAGGGCGGTCCCAGAGGCGCATCGGAAACAGCACCTTTAAACCAAATGCTTATGAAAAGAATTGATTTCCCTTATTGTGAAGTACTTTTTTCAGGTACAAAGGTCAGAAATTTGGGGTATTTAGTTTTTTATGTGCAAGTTATGGGCTGCTCCTCCAACGATGTCTCCACCGGCTCACTCCTGACCATAATGGAACAATTTTAAAACGTAAACTTACCACTATTATCACTCAAATGGAATGGGACTTGCTGCATTAAAGAAAGAACAAATTAGGTACAAAATGCACCATTTTTTGTCATAATTCAGTACTTCCTGAAATTTTACTTTGAAACATAAAATTTGTGGAAAGTGTAACATCTCCACCATATTTGACAGAACCAATTTATGAAATGGGGGACCATAGACAGGGTGGTTCAAATTGTATAGGGTGGATGTAGTTTTTCATGACATTTCTTTGGTGTGTTAATTTAAATTGCATCGTCAGACGGTATCACTCACTGTATCGGTCACAATTAAATGCTGAATGTTATACCTGCAGGTCCATGTTTACAATGTGATTATGTGCATACACAATGAATGTAGGAAAAAATTAGGCTCTATACATAAAACAGAGTATATTTTAACCCGATGTGTTGTATTTCAAGGATGCTGGTTTTAGAAGGTTCTACTATTTACTTGCTGGCTACAATGAATGTTTTTGTGTCGTCTGCAAGAATTGAAGAAGGCACTAGTGGATTACTTTGGGTCGTTATGTCTGTGGATCTCTGTGTGGTGCGCGGTCGTCTGTGGTCAGAATGTAAACCCTTAATATAGTGCATGCCGTATGAGTTCCGTAAGGGCTACCGATGATGTAACTTTGTGGAAAGGAGGGCGGGTGGCG